>PVJA010006629.1:0-72328 GCA_004027025.1 Myocastor coypus | reverse complement strand
CTCTCCCCTCTCCTTTCCTCCTCCTCTCTTTCTTCCTCCTTCCTCTGCACTCCCAACTCATTCAGCTTCTTCAGTAGCTGACACAAGAGGATGGCAAGTTCAAGGCCAGCCTAGAAAACTTAGCAAGACCCTGTCTCAAAATAAAAAATAAACTGAACAGGGCTGAGGTGCAGCTCATTGGAAGGCAGTTGCCTAGCATGCATGAGGTCCTAGATTCTATCCCAGCAATGAGAAAAGAACAGAAGTCAATTGAAACTATTCCCATTTGTTTTTCAGGCTTCCAAATATTTTTCTGTTGGTCTTATTTCTTTGAGCTTTGTTTGTTTGTTTATTTATTTCCTTATTTTCTTGTTTATTTATTTGAAACAGGGTCTTTCTTTGTAGTGTAGGATACCTTGTATCTGCTTATTTAGCCCAGGCTGGCATTGAACTCACAGCTTCCCAAGTGCTGGCATGACAGGCATGCTTCAGGCTTATTATTATTATTTTTAGGCATTTAGAGATGGCTTTTTAGAAGTCTATAAAATGTTACCATGTCCCAAAGTCAGAACTGTGAAATGAGGCACTGCCAAAGAAGCTCTAGCCTGCTCATTCCCATTCAGCAGGTGCAGCATTAGTCCAGCTGTTTGCTTGGATGGGAACCAGGAATATATGGAGACATGGACAGGGCCAGGGGCAGACGGATGAGGCAATGGGCAGACAGTAAACAATAGGAGGTAGATGACAGGCAGTGGATGGGTAATAGAGGCAGATGGTAGACCGAGGACAGACATGACATAGATGGGAGGTCCTAGATAGGTAATAAGTAGATAGGAGATAGATGGCGGACAAGTGACAGAAGATATGCATGGACAGCAGATTGATAGTGAACAGTAGATGACTGATAGACAGTAGATGGATCAAGATTAATAGTAGTAGAGCCAGGGAGATAGCTTGACAGCCTAAGCACCTGCCTAGCAAACACAAGCACCCAGACCTGCACTGAGCCAACCACCAAAACCAGGCATGGTGGTGCACGCCTATGATCTCAGTGCTTGGTAGGCTGAGACAAGATTTTATACCAAATACATAAATAAATTATTAACAAATTAAAAAGAAAAAGAATGATAACGACCCAGATCATAGGGGTAGGTGGGTGGATGCGTGTGCGCATGGGTCAGTGATAGGTCACAGTAGCTGATGGGCAGGTAGTGCCAGGTGGGCGGGGAAAGACGGTAGACAGGTGGTGGGTAGGCAGGCAGGAGGCAGCTGGGCCGCAGGCTTCAGGCAGTCACCCCAGGACCAAGTTACTGTACTTCTCCCCTCTGTCCCAAGGGTACAGTGCCCACCATGACTGCCAAAGGCTGACCACTGTCATTCCAAGGCCTGAGTGATTTCTGATCAGTCTTCTGTGCAAACCACAGGATCTGTTAGCAGAAGGGACAGAACAGTGGGCAGTTCCTCACTCCGTCCCTGTGTCCCCATTAAAGGAGCCCTGGTAGCTCTGGCTCCTAGCACTGGAAACTGTCCAGGTATTGTGTGGGCAGAGCACTGAGGGCAGGGTCACATGGGAAGGGGTGTAGATTTCTGTGACAGGAGGTGTCTCAGAATTGCACAGATCTTCACAGATCATTTTCAAAGGCAAGACTTGAGAGCCAGAAGGTGCTGTGTGCACATTTGTCACCCCAACCTCCAGGAGACTGAGGCAGATGGTTCACTACAAATTTGAAGCCATCTTAAGCTACACAATGAGACCCTATTCATAAAGGGAAAAAGGGGTGCTGAGGGGCTAAGCTGGGCTCCCCAGGCCTGGCCTCCCTATAGACAGAACCTTCGGGCAGAAGGTCTGGTGGCTGAACTTCACAGCACATCTGCCATGTTCTGTGCTCTGCTGCCCTTGTCTGGGAGTGTTATAAGTCATGGAAATGGACTTGGGACCAGGTTCTCAGCTCTAGGATTCCAGGATGAGGACCAAACCTGGCTGTGGCCTTCTTCCTATGGCTACTACCTTGCCTGGCACTCTTTCCATGGCATCCTGGCTTGGGATATGGGGCACTCAGACACAGTGCTGTCCTATGAGATCTAGTGACCCCACCTGGTCAGTGCAGGCCAGTGATCTCAGAAGAGGGGACTTTGGACTTTGAGGGTCCTGCTAGGCTGGAGACATCAGGGGATTCAGAGCACAGATGGAGTGACCTCACCAGCCAGGGGGCCACAAGGACCCCATGAACCACCAGAAAACTGGGACCAGCAGAGTCACTCACTATGCCCAGCACTCAGAAGCCAGCAGTTATGGGGGGGGGTTCAGGGGATAGAGAACCCAGTGGGGAGCAAGATCAGATGCAGACTTGAGAACCTTGATGTTAGGGTGACAGGGGTTCCCAGGCATGTGGCTCCAGCTGCTTTACTTGAGAAGCCAAGCCAGACATGAGGGGGTTTTAAAGCCTCAAAATCAAGATTCTAGGTTGGTGTACTGTGGGAGCACACAGGCAGCCTGGACTTAAGGAAGGAGGCCCTACCATAGGGCCTCCGTGGCAAAGCATGTGGACAGGTAGATATAGCCACATCTGTATGTTTCACCTCCCTGTGGGCTGGGCACAGTGGTGCGTGCCTGTCATCCCGGCATGCTGGAAGGCTGAGCCAGGAGGATGGCAAGCTCGAGCCCAACCTGGGTGACTCAGCATGTTCTTTTTTTTTTTTTTTTTTTTGTGGGACCGGGGTTCAAACTCACGACCTTGCACTTGCCCAGCATGTACTTGTGTCTCGGAGCTATCTCCCCAGCAACTTCTTACTTTCACTTTCTTCATTCTACAGAGAGAGACAATAAGGCACAAGAACCCAGTTTAACCTACTGGGCAGCATGGAGGCAGCCTGGGGCCTTTACTGGGGCACAGAGCCGGGACACCTTCTCGATGAAGAAGCTAGTAGCTGCCTGTCGGGGTGCTGGGCTGGGTCCTTAGGTCAGATGTCCAAGCAGCAGAAAGTGGTAGCTGAGTTGCCAAGGGGCCTTTGGTGGTCAGTGGTACCTCAGGGAGCTGCCCTGCAGCATGGGCACAGCAGGGCTCATGGGCCCAGTTGGGCCTCTGCTTCTGAGGCAGACAGCGCGGTGGTCAGGTATTGAATCAGGAAAGGCGAGGAGGACTGAGTGGCTAGCCACAGGCTGCAGGCAGTGGAGACCCTTGGTGTTCCTGACAGGGAGATCCCCAGGAGCAGTTCTACTGCTAGTTTTCCCAGGATTTGTCCCAATGGGCAGCCCTGCTCGTACTCACCCGGACCAAGAGTCTGGCTTCTCAGTCCACCCTAGAAATGATTGCAAAAATGGAAAAAAAAAAAAAAAAAAAAAAAACCAGAGGCTGATCTGATAGCTCAGCACACTAACGCACCTGCTTAGGCAGCGTGCAGGGGCCAGGGTTTGATCCCCAGCATTCCATGCCAGCCCTGCCCACCAGGTATGCTGAGATGGTGACTGAGACTGAGCATGGTGGTGTGCACTTGTAATCCCAACACTTGGGAGGCTGAAAGCTATAGGATCACTATGGGTCCAATCTACATAGTGAGATCTTGTAGATCCTGTAGACCTTGTCCTAAATATAGGGGAAAAAAGAGGAAGAGAGTGACCTGGGAGCAGTGGTGTGTGCCTGTCATCCCGGCCCACGGGAAGCAGAGGCAGAGGCAGGGCATTCACAAGCTTCTGCCCAGCATGGACAACGTAGGGGCTTGGTGAAACTCTGTCTCAAAATGAAAAGTGTGAACAAGAGCTGGCCGTGGGAGCTGAGTGTGAAGGCCCTAGGTTTAGGCACCACTCTCCCACACAAGCACACTAGCATGTGTGCACTCACAAATGCCTGGCTTGGTTCTAAAGTACTGGGTTAAAAAGAATCTGGACTCCTCGAAGCCTCATGTTTGCCAGGGGTCTCTTCAAGAAAAGGTCCAACAGGAGACAGAACGTGTATATCCAGACACACATCCATGCGTTCCTAGTTTAGCATGGGGCTCCATCTATTTAATCCACCCCAAGTGGAAAGTGCCACACACTTCCGGTACACCTGGCTCAGCTCACCCTCCCCCAGCACAGGTCTACCCAGGGATGGCAGAACCAGGCAGAACCCCAAAGAACATGGCAGAACTGTCTTGGGTTGGACACAGTGTGAGCTGAGCCACCAGATGGAGATACCTCTATGTGTATAAACCTGGCTTGTGCCGGTGGTGAGTGCCACGTGTGCAGTCCACAGCCAGAGAGGACAAAGGCCCAGGCTGGAGAGCAGGAGCATAGCCTTGCAGTCTGGCAGCATTTAGTTTGTCACATGGAGCCGGGCTCCACCCCCCGCAGTCCAGCAAGCTGACACACGGACCCTAGCAGACTCAGCTCTGCCAGCAGTGACTCGGACAAAGTGACATTCCACTGCTCAAGGGCTGGCTCTGTCCTCATCTGATCATCTTCTGAGGGCCCTTGAGTGGCCTCAACCTTTGGCCATGGTGAATAATGGCATACACCAAACTTCCCTCTCAGCCAGATAGGGCAATCCTAGCAGCCTGGGAAGTTGAGGTAGGAAGATCGCTCAGTATGGGCAGTTTGATGATTCAGCAAGAGTCTGTTTCAAAATAAAAAATAAAAGGGAGTGGGCATGCAGCTCAGTGGCAGGGCAGCTGTGGGTTTGATCCTCAGGACCAGCAAATGAATGAATGCATGAATGAATGAATGAATGAATAAATAAATAAATAAATAAATAAATAACAAAACTTCAATGTGTCTCATTTCCAGACAAAATAAAGGTCATAGATGGTGACCTCAGTGGAAAAGTCAGTGTCCAGAGCCCTATTGCTACTGAGCAGCCTCTCTGAAGCCTGGAAGAGAACTTCCTGCTCTCCCCTAGGGTGTTTCAGAAGGCCCTGGCATGGCAGGGCTCTATCTCCAGACCTGGCTATGTCTCTGTTCTTGAGAAGCCCTTGGTAAGGATGGCAACCATTATGCCCCTCCCATATTCCTCCCCTGGCCCAAGGGAGCCCCAGCCTGACCGTAAAGAGCTGGGGCAGTGACCTTACAGCTTCCTGGAGACACACTTCACCTGAGATGGGGTCTCTGCAGCCCTTCTGGCCCCTGCACCCCAAGTTCCTCCAGCCTTACCTTGGAACCCTGAGATGCCCCAGCTTTCTGGGTCTAGAGGATGATGCCGCAGTCCTGCTTCTGTCCTTTGGCCCTCAGCACGTGTCACTGGCTGGGCCCTGAAGCTCATGCTGGGCTGTTGTGCTCGCCCAGGGTCATGCAAGGCCCCCAGATCAGGCCTGTGCCCTGTTTCCCCTCCTTCCTAGAACTGTGACACATCCTGGCACAACTTCTCATTGGACTGAGTTCCCTGCCGCTGGGACTCTAGGCCATCTCAGGTCCCCCAGCTTCCCTAGTCCTGCCTGGCTCTTCATCAGAACATAAAGGACCTGCCTGAGAGATGGCAGTGGGGAGGGAGGGCATCATGGCTGGGGTCCATGCAGCTACAGCTTGGGAGGGGCCTGCATGCCCACCAACAGAGGAATGGATTAGGAGACTGCATTTACACCCATGGAGTGCTGGAGGCTTTAGGTGGGAAACTGAGCCTGTGAAGCTGGAGGCCGCAGGAGCTGGTGAGCCAGGTCAGGGTGCCTCCAGCACCAGAGCTCACTGTGTTTTGGTTGGTGATGTCACCTTTTTTCTCCATTGGGTTTCTAGATGCTGCTATGATTAAAAAGAGAGTAGTAAATGAGCAGTTGAGCAAGCAGGGTGGGCTGGGAAATGAGCCTGCTGGGGTCTCACATGCTTGGGGGGTTATACAATCACCCCTGTGGTATTTTAATTTCTTTGCTTTTTAAAAAGTTACTAAGTTGTTAGGATGGAAAAAAATGTTAAGTTGAGGTGAAAGTCATGTAACCTAAAGCAAAGATTTAGAAATGTGCAGTTCATTGAGTGCACTCATGGTAGTGCACTACTGTTGGGGACCCCACCTGGGTTGTCCTCAAGAGTCTCATAGGTTCAGAGCCAGGGCTTTTAGAAGGTGTTTGGATCCTGGGGTGCTGTGCTCACCAGGAAATTCATCCCACTCACATGAAGGGCCACATTCGTTCTCTTTTAGGCATCTGGGCCATTCCCCCATTGCATGCTTTATGAGTACTGCCAATGGAACGTTATGATGTGAGTGTTGTTTGCATGCCTCTTTTCAATGCTTTGTTTTTGCTTTTGCTTTTTAGTCAGGGTTTCAATATGCAGTTCAGGTTGGCCTTGATCTTACTATGAAGCCCAGGCTCTAACTCACAGAGATCCTCCCATGTTAGCCTTCTGAGTGGTGGGAGGACAGGTGTGCGCCACTGTACCTGAATGCTCCCAGTTCTTTTGGGCATGCACTTAAGAGCAGAATTACTGGCTGATTTGATAATTTTAATGTTTCATTCCTTAGGACAGTTTTAAAGTAGTTTGATCTTAAGTATTTATCCAGGTACTCCTGGTCACTCTTTTGGTGGAGGATTGTTGTATCCAGATGGTCCAGGCAGGGAGGGTGAGGCCTCCAGAGGGAGTGTGGGGATGGCCGAGTCCTGCGGCACCTGCAGTACTGCCCTGCGCACTATGGCGGCGCTCTGTAGGGAACCCAAACAGGCACTTTCCAGAACCAGAGGACCTTCCTTGCTCTGCTGGGCTGGGGGAGAGGCCCTCGCCCTGATTCCTGTGCTTTGGAGGGTGGTGTCCTACTGTTTAAGGTCAGGCCGCTAGGTAAAGTGACTCGAATAGGACAAGGTGATGGCAGGGAAGGCTGGTCCAGGATGGAGTTGAGGGGCCCAGAGTAGGGCTGTAAGGCTAGTGAATAGCTGAGAGTGAGCAGAAAGGCCACCTGGCTGGTGAGGGCCAGGTCCTGGGTCAGCAGGAGAGCCAGACTCTGATCTGCCTGTCAAAGACAGAACCAAGGGTGGAACAGGTGGGCTGAGTGGGTGAGAGAGGGTAGGCAGGAGGGCAGCAGAACAGGGCCTTCCCAAGAAGTCGCCCCTGTGTAAAGACTCTGCACCCTGGGGTGGGGGTTGGAGGGTGGCTGGTGGAGGTGCAGCAGCAGGACCCAGTGAGGCTAGAGCACTGCTCATTTTGGAACACGGCCAGCGGCCCGGAGTGTGTAGAGCCCAGCATCTCTCCAGAAGGAGTGGGCCCACCACAGAGAGTTGGCCCAGGCTCCTGTCTTGGCACAGACAGAGCCATGGCCCGAGCCATGACAGAGTCCAGGTAGTGCAGAGTTGTGCTGATGCTTCAGGACTGGGGAGTAGAACTAGCCAGGGCCTAAGTGCCAGGGTGATGGATAGTGAACTGGTGGGCCGTTATTAGGAAGTTGGTGGCACTGAGTGACAGATTCACGCTGATCTGAACTGGATCCTGACCTCAACAGGGCTCCTGCGGACCACCTAGGATCCCTGCTGGCTCTGTCCACCACCTGGGCTTGCTGCAGCCGTGGGGGTCACCTTTTGCAGGGACTGGCAATGGGTGGATAAGGGGACTTCAGACAGGCAATGCAGGATTTCAGTGGAGGGGTAAGACCCAGGAGGGGCTCTGCAAGGAGGGCCAGGCATGGGGTCCCTGGGTTGCCTTTATTTGGGTAGAGAAGGTGCTGTCCTTGTGCTGTTCTTGCCCCCTCTTAGGTGCATAGAGTCTAAGAGGGGAGGGGACAGGAACACCCTGGTTCTGAGGGCCTCAGACTCTGAGCTCATCAGCTGAGACATTGTGCAGGATGTCAAGGGGAATATGTGTGGGGTGAAAATCCTATTCCATCCCCTAGGCAGATAGGGGTCCTGCATCAGATTTGGGGGGTATAGATCAGAGGACAGGCATGGCCTGGAGGGAATTGGCAAAGGTCTCTCGGCAGACTAGGGGAGAGGAGAGGGTACAGGACAGCCAGATGGAGGTTTTGGGGAGCCCCAACAAGGGTGACTCTGAGGGACTGGAAGAGGGAGTCGGTGTGGAGGATATTCCAGGCCTTGCTTTCACAGTGTAAGAATACTTCAGCCCTGCCCCCTGTCTCCTGCCCCATGCATCCCTTGCAGAGGGCTTGCCCCTGTGGCTGTCCCAGGTGCAGAAGGCACAGATGAGCCTTCCAGAGGACCGTGGGAAAGGTGGCAGCCCAGCGCAAGGACTGGCAGGGCGGCTCCCTAGAGGGTGGTGTCTGTGTAAACACAGCCCATGCAGGAGGAAAGGCCCAAGTTGGGGCGGGTCCTGGCCCCCAGAGGTACCACAGTCCTGTGACACTCCTTTCCCAAACTCTGGTTTCTGAGGAGTAGAGGAAGCCTAAACCCCAGCTATGTTCTTTGACAAACAACACTCGCGGCGAATTCTCAGGAACTGCCTGCAAGTTGTGGCAGGCACTGCCATGCCAGGGAGGGAAGCAGGAGGTGGCTGAGGATTCCAGGGGTGCGGGGTGAACCTTGGGGCACTAACTCCTCTGGGGCCCAGGAGACACAGCCAGCCCAGTGGAACTGAGCCACTGGCTTGCAGGAGTGATCATCCCTCTGGAGACCTTGAGGAGGACACAAATAAAAGTGACAGTTTAAAATGCCAGTTAACAGGGGACCAGCAGGATGGCTCAGTGGTCTAAAGCGCCTGCTTAGGAAAGCTTAGGCAGCTGCAGGGACCACAGTTTGATCCCCAGCACCACATGCTGCACCAGCCCTGTCCTCAGGGCAGGCTGAGCTGGCCATAAAAATAAATAAATAAACAAAAGTTCTGAAACAATAAAATAAAATAAAATAAAAAATTCTAAAAAAAAATAAATAAAATGCCAGTAACAGTAAATGACACACTGCCCACTCCCTGGCACAGGCCATACACTCTGCATTGCAGGGGAAATTTTGAAGGTACTACCATCCCACATCTCAGGGCAAATGTGACCAGGGCCCAAACCCAAGTGAGGGGCTGCAAAATGACTGTTCACTCCCTGTCCCCTGCCACAGGGCCCTTTGTCTGAGGCATGGCAAGGGAGGTCCAGGCATGGAGAGGGGTGAACCTTGGGGGGCTGGCACTGCTCACTTAGAAGAGCTCCTAAAGTGGCAGATGTGAGAGGAACCCTGATATTGGAGTTCCAGAAAAAGGAAATGTGTAGGGAAACACAGCATGCAGGAGAGTTTGCAAATGTGTGTGACATCCCAGTGCCCACTATCTGTGGCTGCTCCTTCCTCTCCTCAGCTGCCAGGCCAGGCTACAGCCTGGGAGCCCATGACCAGGACTCTCCTGTGCAGCTGTGCTCAGGGTCCAGGCCATCTCATCTTTAAAAAATAAATAAATAAAAGGCTGTGTCATCTTGACCACGCCAGCACACAGCCACTTCTCAGGTTCCTCAGAGGTCCTGCCCCAATCCTTACAGTAATGGGCACCTCTGAGGCCCATGCTCTGCAGGCACAATGACCCACTTCCTGTTATTCGAAATGGCTCACTCCTGGTGGGATTGCTATAGAATGACTTTGAGAAGCCGGGTGTGGTGGCTCACGCCCGTAATCCCAGCACTCGGGAGGCTGAGGCAGGAGGATTAGTGCGAGTTCAAGACCAGCCTGGGCTACAAAAGTGAGCTCAAGGCCAGCCTCAGCTGCATAGTGAGACCCTGTCTCAAAAAGACAAAAAAAAAAAAAGAATGACTTTGAGGGGGCAGCACCAAGTTCCATACTGAGCTACATCCCAGACCGTTTTTATATTTTGAAATAGGGCCTCTAAATCACCAAGTTGCCCAGGCTAGGCTTGAATTCCTAAAGGGCTGGGATTACAGGTGTGCGCTGCCACACTGGTTGTAAAACTTTACTTTCCGACTTGGAGATGTCCTCATGGTCAAAGGACAGTGGATTCATATGAAAATCAGTGCTGTCCTGCATCCCAATGGCCTGATTGGCTGTCTTCAGAATTCCTTCCAGGGATTCTGTTTCCCTTTCGTGGATCAGCAAATTTCTTCTCAGGGAGAGAGAGAGAGCCTGGGTAAGTGTTGCGAGCTCTGCAGGGGACGGTATTCCCCACCAGGTTCCAGGGTCAGCTTTGCTTTGGTCTGTGGCAGCTGGGGGCAGGCTCTGGCTCCTGACCCCAGGGTTCCATGATGAACTTGAGGCAGACTCCGTAAATATTTGTGGAATGAAGTACTCAGATGATTAAATAAACGAAATTGGAGTGTTTTATTACTTGGCTGCTTGGAGCAGTTAGTCACCGGGCCTCCAAGAGCTTTGGGGAGAAAAGCACCTCCTCTGGCTGAACCCCGGAAATGGGGCAGATGACTCATTCCTAGTCAGTTCATTTTTTTCCCACCAAAATAATGACTGTGTTTACTTCCAAGTTATCTTTATACACCCAGTAGTACATTTATTCTGAAGTCTTGGTTAAACGTTTACTTTTGCTCCAAACAAACCGTCTGCTCCTCTCCTCTGGAGAGAGAAACTGTAGAATGTAGGAGAGGACGAAGCTGCCCGCTGTTAGTTTGGGGCGTGAGGTCTTCGGACAGAGGCCCGGGGGTGCAGGGGCCTCGGATCGGTGTCTCTTGGACGTCCCCACCGCCCGCATCCCCTTTCTGGGTGAGGAGCCAGGCTGCCGTGACTGCTTTGGATGTGCAGCCTTGGATGACTTCCACTTCGACTCTGTTGTTCTTCCCAGGGCTGAGATTTTTCCCCAAAACATGGCACAAATGTCCTTCGTTTTCCATAACTGTTCGCTCAGTCCCGAGTCGCTGTCGCTCAGGGAAAGGTAAGCGTCGCACTCACGTCTCGGAAATGGACTTTGAATTTGTATCGCTGGTAAAAATGAAACGGAAGCTCTCTCAGGAGAGTGCTGGGAGCGCGCAGGATCAGACGCCGGCGTACCGAGAAATCCCTAAACACATTTTTGAAATTTAGAGTGAAGGAAAAGTACGCAATGGCCGGTGCTCGGTGAGGTTTGTAAGAGCCCGGCAGGAGGTGGGGTGTACACCTCCGCCGGGGAGGACGCCGCTCAGCGCTTGGAGCGCAGAGGTGAGAAGAAAGCCCAGAAAGATCTGAGATGGAGCAAGGGTCAAGGCCTTCCCGGTCTCCTGGTCTCGTAATCCTGCTTTTCTTCTTCGCAAAGCTTTGCAGAGTGAGAGTGCACCGAATGAGGCGAGCCGCGCGCTCCTAGTGTACGAAGTGGCCCCGCCCCCAGCGCTTCCCGCGCCCACCTGAGCTCCGCTCCCACCTGGTGCGCGCACCCGAGGCACACCGGGCGTGACCGGCTAGTGGGCGGGCCTGGTGGCGGAAGTGATGTTGGCGGGCGGGGCGGCGCGCACCTGGGCACCCGGCGGCCGCGGGGCGAGGCGCGCGAGATGGAGGGCGACGGAGGGGGCCCCTGGGCCCTGGGGCTCCTGCGCACCTTCGACGCGGGCGAGTTCGCCGGCTGGGAGAAAGTCGGCTCGGGCGGCTTCGGGCAGGTGTACAAGGTGCGCCACGTCCACTGGAAGACGTGGCTGGCCATCAAGTGCTCGCCGAGCCTGCACGTCGACGACAGGTCTGGTGGGGCGCAGGGCGAGGGGAATCCCCGAAGGGACCCAACAGCTGGGGCTCACGCCTTGGCGAGGTCTGGATATGTGCGCCCCGGGCTGCGCTACCTGAGGGTGGGCATGCTGGGGGTCGCGGGGGCCAGGACCCTTACGGCAACCGTCTGTGCTGTCCGGTCCTCGGGTTTCGGGGTCCCACCGTGCTAACAGGTCTCCTGCGCGCGGCGGTCCGCGAGGGTTTAGCAGGATTGCGGTGCGGGCACCCGGCTTTGGGAACGCGGTCGGACTCACCCTGTCATTTGCGCCCAGCACAAATTGGCCTAAGACGCTAATTATTTGGTGGGAAGCGCCGGCCTGGCCTGGGCCTGTTGGGTCCCGCGGTCCAGGATCCCTATTTTTCCGCTTCCTCCCCGCGCACGCTCGCCAAGGCGATCTCCGGTCCAAGCCGAGCCCTGTGAAGGAAAGGGTCATTCGAGGGGCCCCAGGGTGGAGCTCTGAGGAGCTGAGTGCTCTGGAAAAGAGCCCTCACCCCTGCCGGCTTTAGTGGGCGCCGTGAGACTCTGCGTCTTCCTTGCGTGGTGAGGTAGTGTGAAGATTCTCATAAACTTTTTAGTTTTCGAGTTCTACGGTTTAAGGTAGAGTTTGGATAGTTTACCGATAAGCTTCACTTTAGTACGTTAAGTTGCTGATCCTTGGATGAAGTTTGCGCCCCTACGTGGAAGCTGTATTTGTACTCAGCTTCATTAAACTTTAATGAATGTAGTTTACGATCTACTTGGGGGTGAAGTGGAGCTTCCTCAGACATACCAAGAATCAGACTCCAAGCCCCTTCTAAACTGCACATAGCCCTAGCTGCCTCCGGCCTAGCTTCCAGTGCCTAGCCTATTGCTGCTGGAGTCTACAGCATCTGTATTAGGCGGCTGGGTAGCGATGTTTGCATCTGGTAGCAGTGAGCTGCTGCCCTAGCATGCAGTGAACATTCTGTCTCTGCGCGAAGGAGAGACTCATTGTGCCCTGTGTGTTTATGGTTGGACAGGAGGCTACATCATAGCGCCTGCAGATCATGGGCCCATCGTTTCCTGGGAGCTGTAGTAGATTAGGGAGTTTGTTTTGGAGTTGTCAGCAGCAGCTCTAGCTGACTTTGTGTGAGGTTGTGTGGAAAAAGCCTTCCCTCTTTCTGTGCTTCACATCTTGGGAACTCAAGCTGGCAAGATGCTGTGGTTATTTTCATGAAATCTAAACCACCTGGAATACCAGCCAGCAGTTTGATTTTGAAAAGTAAGATGGGGGGGGCATTATTTTCACAAATGTCTGAGGAAGTTGTCTGGTCTACGTGAGCTTCATTTATCAGTGAAGAATTGTACACAATTTCTGGTATTAGAAGAGCCAAGTAAACAGGTGCTGCCCTAGGCTGAGTCTGCAGCCTGTGCCCTGGAATCTTTTACCTCCAGCTGCTGACCTCTTGTATCTTGGATGGCCGAGTTGCAGGAGGGTTTCTCCATTCAGGCGGATCCCTGTGGATCTTGCGAAGCCTGGTTAAATGTGTTGTCCCTTCCGTGGAAGCCTGCCCTGCCCTGCCTAAAGCAGGCAGGTGTCGGCTTGTCGGGCCAGGCTGGGTCAAGGTCAGCAGCCCAACAGGAAGCTGGAGCCTCCTGTTCTTGGCCTCAGGGGCAGCAGGCTGGAGCTGTGTTTTGCTCTCTGACCCAGAAGGTGGTCAGCCCCTGCTGTGTGTGTGTAGCCGGCTCCTGGGGTTAGTTGTCCTGTGCTCTGCAGGAGGCTCAGTGTGCCTTTTAGGGGCAGGTCACCTGGCAGTCTTGGAAGGTTGCTGTAAGTCTTGCAGTAGTTGTGCCCTGCATATTTTTTCATTGTTCCTTCAATGCACTGTGCCCACCCCCTCCACCCTCCACCCCCAACTAGGGCTTTTGTAAGTCCTAGTTTTGAGAAAGGAGTAGAGTTTTCCTGGGGCTTCTGCAGTCACAGACCTCCTAGCTGAGGCTTGTCTGCCTGCCACTTGGTCTGGGCCTATTTCCAGGGTGACCAGAGTTGGTTCCAGCTGATTGCTTTGGGAGGGAGCCTCCTTGGGGACAGGTATGGGTGAGGCTGAGGCCAATTTTCATTGGCCATGGCTGCTGGCCAGCTGGTCCAATGGGGTCTCCTGGAGGGCATTACTGCAGTCCACCCCAGGCTCATGAGTGCATCTCTTCAGGAAAGTCTGGCCAACTTTCTTGGGGCAGGGAAAAGTCCACTAAAGAGTACCCTGGGGGCCCTTTGGGTAGTTCACAGGTGATAACATCTGTCTACCCAGTTGCCCCTCCTCACAGGGCTTATTGCCTTGGGAGGATACTGCTGGCTGCTTGTGGGGAGAATGTGGCTCTGATTCTTGCTGGGGGGCCACAGGACATGCTGTGGACTCCAGGCGATGGTGTTTTTTAGGTGAAACAAAGTGGCCCCAGGCCTTTCACCCTTCCATGTCACCAGCTAAAGAGGAAGTACAGAGTAACAAAGCACCTGGTGAGGCTCAGAAGGGCACAGCTCTCAGAGTTGGGCACCAGCTAGCTAGTCAGGGCGAGCCTGAGCAAACCCCAGATTTGTAACTTTAGTGCTGACACTTGGACAAGCCTGATTCTTGTCAGTTTTAAAAATAGCAGTGTGGGAACCCCTCCGAGGCACCCTGGGAATGTAATTGAATTGGCTTGCCTGGGCCTCCAAGGGAAGACAGGAGGCCCAAGGCCAGCTTGGCTGCATTTTCCTAAGGTGGCTCCCAGGCGTCCTTCACAGGGCCTTTTGTTACCCCAGTGCTTTCCTGGGCCTCCTTCCTTCAGAGTGTCTCAGGCAGTTCTGCCTTCATTGAACCTTGGAACCTTGTGTCTGGTACCCCTTTATGAGGGAGGGAGCTCAGCTTCTAGGCTGTTCATGAGGTCTTTGGATCAGGGATTTTGTGCCTGTGCCAGGAAGAGCCTATGGCTTCTCTCCAGACCTAGTGTCAGCATGATGGGGCCTCTGCCATGCTGCGGTTGCTGACATTTCCTCCTGCTCCAGTACCTCTATACTTGGCTAATTCTTAGCAGGATGAAGGTAGAATTGATCTGAGTGACCCCAGAGACCAGAAAGTGGAGCCCCAGCCTCAGTCCTGTGTTGACCCAGACATTTTCCACCTGGGCCCTGAATGGGGCTGGGGGCTAGGGGCTGGGGGCTAGGGCCTGGGGCCCAGGGCCTGGGACACTCTTCCCTTCTGTTCCTGAGAAGTGAGTCAGGGAACGAATCAGCCACCCTGTCCCCAGCAGGGAAGAGGAAGAGGAAGAAGAGGTTGCTTTAATTAGCCTTATCTCAGGGTACAGTGGCCCAGAAGTGCCCACTGCCTGTAGACTGAGAAACACCATCTGATAACGGTGGAGGTACTGAAGAACTGGCACTGAGAGGCTCCTTTGTACTCTGGCTTCTACCCCAGCACTGAGGCACAGGGACAGGCTTTGAAAATCTCTCTGAATTCTAAAATATTAGGAATCATTCTACAGCTCAAGCTGTATGTGGTGGCACAAAATCTCCCGTAATCCCATCACTCTGGGAGGCTGAGGCAGAAGCGTTGGAAATTTGAGCCCAGTTCAGGACACAACATGAGCACAACCTTGTCTCAGTATTTATTTATTTATTTATTTATTTAAAGGCTGGGCTGTAGCTCAGTGTAAATGTCTTGGATTCATTCCCACAAAAAAGCAAATAAATAAATAAAAGAAAACGTAAAACCTCTAAACCTACAATCTCTTTTCTTTGGCCCATAGCCTGAGCTGGAAAGGATGCTGGCAGGCTGGTGGGGGTGGTATATTTAAACAGTTGCACCAGTGAGAAACAATATGTCTCTCTGAAGGGAAATGCCCCTACTTGGGACCTGGTGCTCAGGTAGATCCTGCTCAGGCTTATTGAGGTGCACATACAGCCAGCTCCAACTTCCCCTCTTGGGTTGCTCCCTGGGAAGTAAGTTGAGCCTGGGTGCCCAGGAGTTTGGATCAGAAGTCATAGGTTGTAAAGTGCTCAGAGCTTCTGCCTACACAGGCTCAGCTTCTGTGTGCAACGCGGCCTGAGGGTCTAGGCCAGAGGCCTGTCCACTGCAGGGCTTATCTGGTCCTGCAGTCACAAAGAAGGTGATCTAAAAAGAGCTTTTCTTTATTTGTCCATGTTTGTAGTACATAGTGATTATACACTTTGAGTGGCGCTGGTACTTCGATGCCACATACTTTCATTTCTTTCTGTTTCCACCTCCTTGCCCTCCCCTCCTTCCATCTCTCTCCCTCATTCCCAAGGTGCTTCTACTTTGGATTTCTCATATGAGAGAAGGTGGTTTTTGTTCCTACTTCTCAGAAGCTGATTTCTTCTGTGGAATGCTCCAAGTCAGTGGCCCCAGAAAGGAGACCCTCCTGGGCTCTGGTGCCATCTGTGTGGTTCCCTTGGGAGATGCTGTGGGATTAGCTTTCCATAGTACAATAGGGTGGAGGTGGTGGCTGCAGCCATTTAAATGGGGCCATGTTCTGCCTGGGCCGCTTTGGGAGGGAGGGATGACCTGGCCTGGGGTATGATCTGCTGCCAGCCTCGCTGATGGCTTCTGGGCCCTTGGGGCAGGTGGAAGAAAGCAACTTTTATTTCTTTTTCTTTTTTTTTTTTTTTTTTTGGCAGACTGGCTCAGATCTTTAATAAGATAGCCAGTCTTAGTTGAATTAACTCTCTTCTCATAGTTGAATTAACTCTCTTCTCAAAGGACACATTTGTTACCCCTCAGATAGGATCAGAGAGGTCATACTCAGAAGGCCATCTAGTTAACCAGCTGAAAACACCTAAGCACAACGTTAAGGTTCAGGTTACACTGCGCCCAGGGTCATGGGGCCAGAATACTGGACTAGGAGGGTGCTGGCTCTGCTTTTGTTATCCCACACACCTTTGCCAGGTACAGCTGCTTCCTGTGTCTGTATAGGTGGGCTCCTTGTGCTTTTGGGGAGTTAGCACCCCCAAGCCCTGGTTTCAGATGGCACCTTGACACTTGGAGTTGTGTCCTCACAGATCCCCTGTAGAATGCATGCAGGCAGGCACAGGAGCACCCCTGGTTGTCCCCCAGAGCCAGCTGTGTCACACACATGCATGTGCACATGCACACACACATAAACACCCCCATGTTATGAGTCCAAGCCACCCTGAATTGCGTAGCGAGATCCTGTCTGGAAAAAGTTAATAATGTAAGGCAGGATGGGCCATCTTTTGTTCACTTTGTGGCAGCTTTGGCCAAACATCTCAGAGCTTGTCCTTGATTCAAACCTGTCCCCACTGGCTGAGTAGAAACTGCACAGGAAGGAACATCACCATATCTACTTTGCCCATCCCTGTGAACCTCAGACTGAATATAGTACTTGGTAGGTAGTTGGTGCTCAGTACATTTTTAAAAAACAAGTGAAGTATTCCTATTTTGTCTGAAGGTTTTCAGGTATGGTTGAGATTTTTTAAAATAGGTAAATGGGCCCCATTTTGGCAGATTGGTCCTTCATGCCATGTACTTTGAGCATCCTCACCTCTCCCCTGCCCCCTCTTGTCCTGCCTTCCCCCAGCTTCGTCTGTTTTGGAGGCTCAATGCATGTGCTGCTTCTTAAATCACTAGGGAAATGAGATCCTAACTTGCATGTGGAACAAGAAGCAAAGTCTGTATCAGGTGGGCACAGGCTCTAGAAGCAGCTGCCTGGGAGTTGGTGGCCTTGCTCTGGGAACTCCTTAAAGTGACAGCAGGGTCCTCAGTGAGTGTCTCCCAGAGCTGCCTTTGCCTGTGGCCTCCACTCCTCTCTCCTTTCAGAAACTGTCTGAGTCAGGAACAGGGCTGGGTGTCTGGCCCAGTGTGTGCTGTCATTCGGGATAACACATGGTGCTTTGTGTGATGCTCGTGTTCTCCTTTTTGTCCTGGGTCCTGTGACTGCTGGGGGGACTGGTTATCCTGGGTGGACTGCAGGCTACTGGGGTTTCTTGCTGGAGAGAGGTACAGTCCAGGGAACCCAGGCTGGCACTGCTCTTGTGCATATTTTGCTCTCCATCCATTGGTCCTTTAGGCAGTGCTAAGAGGGCAAGCCATACGGAAAGCACCTTGGTCTGGTGGGATACACTGATTCCCCCCTGAGGCTTGTTTTTGTTGCTAAGGCCAGAGCTCATGGGTGAGCCCTGGGTGCTGGGGGCTCCATTCATTGGTGGGAGTTTGGTAAGCTATAGAATCTGGAGGTCTCCTCCCTGCAGTGAGAAGTCTTCCTGTCAGAGAGCTGGGAGTCTGGTTCAGTGTTAGAGCTGAGGTCTGGCCAACAACAACCTGGGACTGGCTGGCAGAGGGTCAGATTCTCTGGCAGGACAGAGAGTGCATGGTGGCCTCCAACACGTGAGGAGCCCCCACACTGGGAGTTAATGGGGGCCCTGGCAGGGCTAGGGTGTGCAGACACCCAAGTTGTGCAGTTCCCACATGGAGCAGATTAGGGCTTCTAGGGGGTAGCTCTGGGCATTCCCTTTAGGAAGCTTGTTACTAGAAAGCAGATTTCCCAGCCCAGAATATGTTGTTAAGGAGCCAGGCCTGGGAAGCCACGTTTCTGCCAGCTTCCTGGGTGTTTTCTTTGTGCTCTGCCAGCTTCCGGGCTGTCTTCTGCATGTTTGTTTGAGAGAATCACTGACCCAGATCCTCACGGGATTTAGCCTTTTCCTGAGTGCTCACTGAGACTTTGACCCTGACGCTGATATAGGCTGGCTCTCCATGGACGACTGGCCAGGAAAGGCCTGGCAGTCCTCTGGGTGGGGCCAGTGGTCTCTGCATTCCCTCTGTGGGCCTCTCAAGGCCTCTCTGCACCCTGTGTGTGAAGGGGGAGATGTCCCATGAAAGTTCATTCACAAAGCAGGTGGTGGCTGTGGTTGGTGGCTTGGCTGCTCCCTCAGTAAAAACAGAGCCCAGTACCACAGGCACTGGTCTGTCCAGAAGAATTAAAAACAGGATATGAGGAGATATCTGTACCCCAGTTTATGGAGAAGTACAGCAGTATTTATAAGAGTTGGAATAGTTCATGGCTGATCAGCAGAGGAGCAGAGAAGCAATATGTAGTGTTCCATTCCAGCAATGGGGAATTATTCAGCCATACAAACGAACAAGGCCTGTGTGCATGCTCTGACCTAGCAGGCTTTGGAGACCTGCTTAGTGAAAGAATCCAGGCACAGAGGAGCACGTGCTGTGATCCCACTTAGGAATGAGATGCCAGGTTTAGGCAGGTTTGCCTACAGTAGAAGGATGGTGGCCAGGGACAGGGGAGGGAAGAGGCCTGGTTGTATACTGGGTGCAGATGATGCTGGCCGAAGTGAGGAGGCTCTGACTGGGTGAGATGGTGGTGATGGTTTGCCGTGGGGAGTGTAGTGTGTGAAGCCATTGCCCTGCACACATGTGATGGCTGAAGCAACACGTACCATGTCATGTGCATTTTACTGCTATAGGAAACTCAGTGGGCTGCACCCTGCTCTAGATCAAAGTCCTTCCTTTATTTTGAATGGGAGTTCAGTCAGGGGATAACTAGGCAGTGGAAGCTCTCAGCTCACTTAGAGAAAAGTCATGTGGGTCTGTGGTGGACAGTCCTTTGCACCTTTGAAACTCATCCTTCCCTGTCTGTGCAAGGGTGTCTGAGTGTGCGCCTCCACTCTCACACCACTGGTGTTGGTCCAGCTGGGCTGTTGGCATGCAGACAGTCTCCCTACTTTTGCGGTTTGGGTAGTCAGGACCGTAGACCTTTGAAGGCCCAGCCTTTCACTTTGAGACATCAGGGGTATACACTTGAGCTCTGTGTATGTGTGCCTGGCCATAGTATGCCCCTCACATCTTTGCACTTTTTCAGGGAGCGCCTGGAGCTCCTAGAGGAAGCCAAGAAGATGGAGATGGCCAAGTTCCGCTACATCCTGCCTGTGTATGGCATCTGCCGGGAGCCCGTGGGCCTGGTCATGGAGTACATGGAGACAGGATCCCTGGAGAGGCTACTTGCCTCAGAGCCTCTGCCGTGGGACTTGCGCTTCCGCATCGTGCATGAGACAGCTGTGGGCATGAACTTCCTGCACTGCATGTCCCCGCCACTGCTGCACCTAGACCTGAAGCCTGCCAACATCCTGCTGGATGCGCACTACCACATCAAGGTGGGACCCGTGGGCTCTTGGGGGTGTATGTGAGTGGTCACTTCTGGGCCCAGTGGGCCTGGTGGGATATGGCATCTGAATGTCCCTGCACCTGGATGTAGCCAAGTGGGGAACCTTGTTCTCACTCTGGACCACAGTTTTGAGCATTGCACGTCTTGTGAGGTTCTGATTAGAAGATGGACCTGCTGCCCAAGGTATCAAGCAGGGGCTGGGGCTACTAGAAGTGCAGAGTCTGCTGCTCAGTCCGCTCAGTGCCTAGGCCTCTAGGGTCACAGTACATGGGTTAGTTCTCCCTAGCAATGCCTATCCTGTGTGCCCAGTGCATGACAACTTTTGCTGCCAGATGTAGTCCCTACACTGCCAGCCGTCGCCTGCTGAGCTGCCTGCCCTGTTGTCCTGGCATGGATGATGACAGTGGTTAAGCATGGGTGTGGATGGGAGAAGCAGCCCTGCCTCTCTAAGCTGGCCTGGGAATGTGTGGGAAGGAAGCTGCATGGACAACCGCTGCCTGCGCATTGTGTTATCCCCGCCCCTGGAATTGGAGGCAGCAATGGCTCTTGCCTGAGTGGCTGTGTCTGATTTTAGCAAGGTGGCTGCCCAGCCCTGTGCCTGTCACCAGTGCTGAGTGGGGGCCATGCACTGGGGTTCATCTTTTCCGGGATGCAGATTGTTTCTCCGCTTGGTGTGCCCCCCACCCTGGTGCATACTGGGTACTTAATGCTGGCTTAGTGAGGACATGTGGGCCTGCTGACCACCTACCTTATCTGGTTGTGAAGGGCTATCTTGGTGGTAGTGCTGGCCTGAGTGACTGGGAAGGGCATCCCCAGGCAGGAAGTGATGCCTGCCCTATAGGGGCAAAGCCCAGCCCCTGGTATGAACTGCCATGACCAGCCCTAAGAAAGGCTGAGTCAGCCTGACGCCCTTATTGGTCACAGCTGAGGAGTCTAAAAACAAACAGAAGGGCACTCCCATATGCCTTTCTCTGGCTGCTTGGTGTGCAGAGGGCTGAGTGATGGCCCTGTCCCTTGGGACAGCTTTTGGTGAGCACTTACCCTGGAGCAGTTGAGGCAGAACACCCCCTCCCCATTTCTGTTCCCGGGCCTCAGGTATGTGCAGCCTTTTTGCACAGGGTATGCTTAGAGCTGAAATTTCATCCAGCCAGCTGCTCTGCCCAGTGTTATAAAAGTCCCTGACGTCAGGTTACTACCTCATCACTGTTCAGAGGCAGTAAGTAGCCTTGTTAAAATGTGGGTTTAAAGCCAGCACACACTTAGAATCCCTGCACTCTGGGAGGCTGAGACAGGAGGATCACAAGTTTAAGCCCAGCCTCGGCAATGTAGTAACTTAGGGACACCTGTCTAAAAATTTAAAAAGGGCTCCCGGGGATGGAGCCCAGTCTTTTAGAGCCCTTGGCTAGCACGCACCAAGGCTTTGGCTTTAGTCTCCAGTGCCTCTAGCTAAATAATTAAAAAGTGCTGGGGACATGGCCTGGATTCAATCTCTAGTCTCCAACTCGAAGTGGACTTAATGTAATTTGAGTTAAGTATGAACTGACAGTCTCATTTATGTGTGCACTGCCCTGCTCATCCTGCTGTGAGCCAGGGGCACATGCCATTGTCCCAAGATGCCAGTCTTTGGAAGGCGATGATAGCTCTCTGTTGGCTGTGCTAGGAGGAGAAATGACACATTGCAGGGGAAGCCCCAGGTACCAGGGTCCCAAATCCAAGCCTGTCTTTGTGCATTTAAAACATTTTAGGTGGCTAACAGTTATCAGCTGCAATTTCCCATGGCTCTGAATCTGTAATGAGGTTTACAGTCACTGCTGGTTACACTGTGGACTACAGGATAACAGTGGCCTCACCCTGGGTACCAGGCAGTTTTAATCCCAAGGCCTCAGTGGAACCAGGAGACTCAGGGCACTCAGAATTGGTACCTGGGCTTGCTGATCCCTAGAGCCTTCTCTGCCCCATCTGAGCATGAAGAAGACCAGGGCCAGATCTGTTCCCACAGGAGCCTTCCTGCCACCTGCTATGCTCAGCTTAAAAGTCCCGGAGCCAGGGGCGAGGAGCCCAGGAGGGAATGTAGGGCTCTCCCACCTCAAACCCTGGAGCATGGAAAAGGACTGGGAGCCTTTTGGCACCCAGATGTTGGGACTACCTACACACCACAGAACATCCAGGTTCCTCAGGAGGTGGGTACCTCAGCAGGGCATGGCACTTCCCAGAGAGGCCCCAGGGTCCCTGACCACAGGTGCAAAGACACCTTCGCCACAAGGCTCCCAGCCCCTCTGTATGTGGGAAGAGCAGTCAGTACCAGAGCCAGGCACTGCTGGCAGGAGATTGCCATGTGTTTGGTGAAGGAGCCAGCAAATGTCTTCTGGCCACAAATTATCAGGCAGAGTGCAGCATGCCTGGGGCAGCAAGGTGTGTGTTTTGTTTGCTGAGGCTTCTGAAGGTTTGCTGCCCTTTAAAGGGCTTGCCACCACTTGCCACACCAGCTGGGGGCTTGCATAACCAGCTGCCTGGGCCAGCACAGTCTCCCTTGGCTGGAGCCAAGGGCTGCTTTCCTGCCCTCTGTGCTGGCGTGGCTATACAGAACTGGCATTATGGGGCTGCTAGTGCTACAATGCCTGTAAACTTGATTAAATCAGTTCTTTTCCACATATGTGGAGTCTGGAGCTCTCAGGGGTGTCTTCCCAGCCCAGGTTAAGGTGCCTCCCTGGTACTTTGTTGCAGATTTCCGATTTTGGGCTGGCCAAGTGTACTGGGCTGTCCCACTCCCATGACCTCAGCATGGATGGTCTGTTTGGCACCATTGCCTACCTCCCTCCAGAGCGCATCCGGGAGAAGAGCCGGCTCTTTGACACCAAGCATGATGTGTACAGGTGAGTGATAAGGGAAAGGAGCCATGCCAGACTGGGTTGGGGTTCACTGAGGTGCCCCTGTGATCCTGTTTCCTGTGGCCTAGGGGGCCAGAGAGGATGTCCTTCCTGCCTAAGTGAGCAGGGTGGGTTATGTAAGCAGCTAACAACGCCTGTACCATGCACACTTCATTGTTTTCCTGTAATGTGGGCTTTATTGCTCGCCTGTTAGAAGAACCCACGGATCCATGAGTGTGTGGGTTGTGATGCAAGCAGTTTCCACACACCAGGAAATTGGCGGGACCTGAGAGCCTAGAGAACAGCGCCCGGGGCATTGGGTCCCTTTCCTCTCCAGATGGTGAAGGCCTGAATCACACGGCCTCCTGGAGGAGGAACTGAGGGAGCAGAGCAGGGAGCATGCAAGCTGTCCTAGCCAGCCCCTGCACAGTGGGGCCCACGTAGGGCTGACCTGGCCCCAGAGCATCTGTCTCAACCTTCCTGTCATCCCTGTCCCCCACCCTGGCTGACTGGTTTGACAGTAGCCATTGTCATGTGCTGAGCTAGCCTTTGAGGGGTGACTGTTCTAGGGACCGCCCTCAGGGACGAGTCCTGGCTTGCAGCACTGGGAAGAGTGAGATGCTACTTTAGAGTTGGGTTCCAAGTTCTGAACCTGCAGGGTTTTCATTGTGAATTCTCTATGGCTCCATGAACAGCCAGGCTCAAGCCAGAGCTCGAGGTACAGGAGCCAGGCTTTGGACTCTAAATAAAATTTTATCAGATGGCTTTCCTTTTGCATGTATCTTCCTTACTTGCTGTAAATATGTGTTTTGTGCTGTACATCCCCCAACCTTGGGCAGGAGAAGCTTTGGGGTACAGCTGGACTGCTCCTTTCCTTAATGGCCCCCCAGTCCTCATTGGGCACAGAGCTCGGGACCCACAGGAGGGAGCAGAGGGTAGTGGAGGGCCAGGAGATGCCCAGTGCTGGCCTAGCTACCTAGTGAGCGCACAGACCCACTGTCACGCGCCTGGCACCATGTGGCCAGGCCAGATGCCAGAACCTGTGTGGCTGCCTTGGTGGCCTCACTACATTCCCCTCAGAAGCACAGGAGGAGCACAGATCTTGGCTCCCACTCAGGACTCATGTGCTGGTTTCTCTTGCAGCTTTGCCATTGTCATCTGGGGTGTGCTGACACAGAAGAAGCCCTTTGCAGGTGAGTGGCATGGCCCTGAGGGTGTAGGCTGGGCCTGTCATACTGCCACAATCCACAGTCCATGCTCCTAGTGTCCTGAGGATGGGGCCTGCTATGTTCTACGTTGCCCTCCCCATGTGAGTGAGAGACCCAGGCCACCTTACCATGAGCCCACAGGTCACCAGGTGGTTGAACAGCTTGGCCTCCACACAAGGAAGAAAAAAATGGCCCTGAGGAGTCTGTGTCAATGCCACTTTTTTTTAATGGTAAAATACAAACTTCGTTTTAGTGTTTAAAATGAATTTTATGGAATTCCCCACAAAAATACAAAAGAAAAGAAACAATTTTTAAAAACCCAAAAAGAGAAAAAGAATGAAGTTTGTAATTGTGTAGCGTTCAATAGTGCACTCATTACTATTCTGGTTCCAGAGCATTGCCAGGCAGAAGCGCAGGCCTGTGGGTGGCTGCTTCCCATTCCCACCTCCAAGCACGAACCTGCCCTATCTTTGGGTTTGCCTCTTCTGAGCTTCTCCAGCTAATTTCTTTTTTAAAAAATTAAAAACCTGGACAAGACGAACCTCTTGCAGTGACTTTGTCTCACTGCAGTCAGTCAACACATTCTCATGGTCGACCTGATGCAGCCAGGCCTCTCTGCTGGGCACCCCCAGCCTTGATTTCTGTCCTGAGAGCTTATTGCTTGGCTTGGCTTATTGCAAAAGCTGAGTAGCTTCAAGGAGCCTCACAGAGAGGGTCAGTTTATTGCTGTCTTTGTTTCTGTGCATTCACATTGAGTGGTGTGACAAAGACATTTAAAAATGTAGTCCTGGCCTAGCCTGTATGAGGTCCTGTTTCAATCTCCAGGGCAAAAATAGAAAATAAAATGAACGAAAACAAAACAGTGCATGGCCCTTGGGTCTGGGAGCCCTTTGCTGGTTGAGGCAGAGACTTGGGCAACAACAAAGGTGAAAGTACCAGGCAGGAAGAGACCCCCCCCCCCAAACATGGCAAGGCCTAGGGAGTCTTGGGAGCTGAGTGAGTGGGCATCCCAACATCCCTCTCTGAGGTTCTGGTGCTGTCATCTTGCCAGCCTGTTGTCCCACTTCCATTCTTCCCCCACTGTGGAACCCTGCAGTGTGAATTCTTAACACGGCCAGCTGCCAGGTGGTCACAACCTTGGCAAGTGGTCATCACATTGTGGCCCAGTGCACAGGCAAATGCTGAGGCTGATGTCATCATGCTTTATTGTCTCCAGGACAGGAGAAGCCAGGTCCAGGGTTCAAGGCACCTCTCTCCATGTCTGGCAGTATGGCAGGTGTTTATCTAGCTTTTGTTTTTATCTAGAAGACCTTCCAGTCTTGCAAGCGTCAGTTTCTGTGGAAAGAACCTGTGGGTGCTAGGATAGGTGTTGAACAGATATATAGGGCACTGGGTAAACATCAGTGTGGACCCTGTAGCTGCCAGGAACTTTGGCCAACTCTCCACACTTGCTGGTGGCAGCTGCCCCTTGGAAAGGCATAGGGACTATGAGTAAGGAGTGAGTGGTCCAGCTTGGCGAGTGGAGCAGAGTGAAGAAACCAGCCCACTGTGGGTACCCGTTTGTAGCAAGCTGTGCCCTAGGGGACCCTGGCTAAAGAGAGCCCAAGCTTGCACAGGCAAGGATATGGTCCCGTGTGCTCCCTACCCATCTCCTCTAGAGACTGCACCCTGACAGTGCTTCTGCCTACAGATGAGAAGAACATCCTGCATATCATGGTGAAGGTTGTGAAGGGGCTCCGCCCTGAGCTGCCGCCTGTTTGTAGGCCCCGGCCACGTGCCTGTGCCAACCTTTTGCGCCTCATGCAGCGGTGCTGGCACGAGAACCCAAGGGAGAGGCCCAGCTTCCAAGGTGAGCCCTGATATACCCTGGGTCACAGAAATGACAACCAGTATGGAGTGGGGACCAGGCTGAACTCTGTACCCATGACCTCTAGCACTTGAGAAGGACTGAACACCCCACTGCCCAACTCCATGTGTTACAATCTGCTGCCAGCTGGGGCTACAGCCATAGCTCATGGCACCCCAGGAGTTCTCTTAGGAGATCCATTGCCTCTGGCCTGTGTGTTGTCCCTCCTCTGGCTTGGCTAGATTTGAGCATGGTAATCATGTTTTCATATTTAAAATGCAGCAACAGACAAAGTTGGGCTCACCTGTCCAAGGGTACCTTCCCTGAGTGTGGAGACACTGCAGATGGTGGCTGGGTAGGGAGGCGACCATTGAATTGCAGTGGTCTTGGGGCTGGCGGGGAAGTTGCACAGCTAGTGGTACCCAGCTTGTCATCTGCTGCTTACCCTGCATTCCTGTAGAACTGCAGAGAAGCCCTTATCCAAGGGATACACCATTTGTTTTCTCCCCACAGAAATCACCTCTGAAACTGAGGACCTGTGTGAGAAGCCAGAGGAGGAAGTCAAGGAGGGGTCCCAAGACCCAGGCAGGGAGGGCTCCCCAGAGCCCAAGAGCGAGGTAAGGGACCTGGCTTTGGTCATGGGGGTTTCTAGGTGGGCTCCTTCCTGTGCACCCCAGGTAGATGGTCCAGTTCTCCACTCAGCCTGCTCTGTGCCTGGTACCACTGAGGCATGTGTCTCATGGTGCCTCTGGGTCCCCCGCCATATGCACCCTGTCTCCTGCCTTGGGGTTGTTCATAACACAGGTGGGTGGTGCTTCCATCCGAAGGAGGTGGGCAGCCTGGGCTCCTCTGTATCCCTGGCTGAGGACACTGGACCTTTCTGTTTACATCTGCATGGTTGGTTGTGTGACTACTGTGGAGGTTGATTCAAAGGTGCTGGGCTCTGGAACTAGGATGGCGACGTCTACCAGAAAGACCCGTCTGGGTTTCTGTGGCACCTTTTTTTTTTTTTTTTTTTTGGTGGGACCAGGGTTCAAATTCATGAACTTACACTTGTGCCATGGAGCTATCTCTCCAGCCCCATTCTGTGGCACCCTTCTGTGGAAGGGGCATGTGAGAGCCTCCCCTGATCCAGCAAAGAAAGGCTTAGCTAAGGAATGGATCTCAGCATACCTGGCAACCCAGTTGGGCCCAGTCCCCAAGGGGAGGGTTGGGCAGAGGGAAATAGCATGGGTTACAGTAGGACTCTCTACCCAGGCTTGGCCAGGAAGTCTCCACTAGTGTTCTGTGGACAGGCTCCACCCCTGCTGTAGAACCAGAGCAGAACCATGGGATCTGGGAGAGAGTACTGTGGGCTAATGGCAGTGGGATGAGCACCCTGCCACGCCATCTCGTTGTGGCTTCTCAGCTGTCCTTGGTGGTCAGGGTCCAGCCCTGCCTCAGTACCTACAGCTTTTTCGTTTGCATTTTGTTTAGAAAGTGCTATCCCTGAACAGGTGGCACCCAGATGTGCACTGTGGACAGGCCATCATGTCCTATGATGCTAGGTCTTGGGGCCCTGTGTGTCTGAGGTGGTGAATCTTCTTGGTCCTTATGTACTTACCTGGCCACCTTCAGTGTCCTCATCCCTTTCTTCCTGTGCCCGGCATTGGGTAGGCAGAAGCCAATCCTCACCCCTGGCTCCTGTCTGTCCCACAGGCTGTACCTGGGGCTACACGGCTCAAGCGAGCCTCTGCCCCACCCTTTGATAATGACTGCAGCCTCTCAGAACTCCTGTCTCAGCTCGACTCTGGGATCTCACAGGCCCTCGAGGGCCCAGAGGAGCTCAGTCGCAGCTCCTCCGAGTGCAAGCTCCAGTCATCCAACAGTGGCAAGAGACTCTCAGGCGTGTCTTCAGTGGATTCTGCCTTCTCTTCCCGAGGGTCACTGTCGTTGTCCTTCGAGCGGGAGCCATCCACAAGTGGTGAGTGACTCAGCTGGTAGCATGTTTTGGAGTCTGAGTAACTTGTCCTATGATTCCTGTTTTCTCTTTACCTGGATTCTGAATCTGGAGAGTGTGGTCAGCCAGCTGGAATCCAGAGACACAAGGCTTGCTGGGCTCTGTCTCATGTTGCTCAGTGGGAGCAGAGCACACCTCATGAGCTGTCTGCTCCAGGTGTGTCTCACCTACACCAGGCCCTTCATCAGCCTCAGGTCTGCAGGTTAGAAGCCAGGCCAGCCAGCTCCACACTGTCTCAGGCATTGTAGGGCCCACCTGGCCTCCCTTCCCCTCTTCTATACCATGTATGTCCTACAATGCGTATTATATTCAGGTGCTGACCAGATAGCTTGTGAGCCTTGGGGCTCTTGGAGCTGGCCCCAGCTAGCCTTGTTTCTGTGTTCATTTTGGCAGGTGTTCTTAGTAGGTAGCTTTCCCTGTCACAGCCCAAGGTGTAGGAATCCAGGCTGTTCTGCTTCATTCTGCAGCCTGGGGCTAGCCCTGGCCCTGGCCCATCTCAACTTGTAGGCTATGCTGGAGTGCATGGCATCTCTACCTGGCTGCAGCACAAGGAGGCCAGGTGGCTAGAAACACTATGATCTTGGTGGGAGTCTATGTTTGTGAGGGGTTGGGGTCCTCCAGCTTTGATGTCCTGGGTCAGATGTCAGGGTTAGAGGGAGAGCTTCGCTGGATGAGGAAAGGTCCAAAGACAGGTTGGCATAGCAGTGTTCTGGAACTTGCCATGACGACAGTCAGGCTGTGTTGGAGATGGTTGGAAGTTACATGGAGCAGAGAGTTCTAGAACCTTCTCTTAGGTGTCTTGTCTTGCTCCTTAGACAGCATCCCTTACTTGCTGGCTATTGGGACAGTGTGTCAGTGCTCAGGGGCTGTGTCCTTCATGTACTGTGCCCACTCCAGTCTCCCTGCCTGTGCATCAGGATACCAGGCAGTGTGGCAAGGTTCCTGTGTTCTCATCCTTTGGAGCTCATGTTAGCAAACACTGCATGATGTCTCCCTGAAGGAGGATCTGGATAGCCTAGCACCAGGTGCACTGCCAAGTGGGCTTTGCACCCTATTTCTTTATAAATGAAGGGACTTTAGTAGCAGTCATACCACTTCTGCACATCAGGCCTCAGTGTTTTATATCTCATGTAACACCAACCCAGGGACTGGCTGCAGATCAGTAGAATAGCACCTCAGATGTCCATCCTCTGGGCCAAGAGCTTTGGGGTGAACAGTGGCCTGGAGGCTGGCCCATCCTGAGTATCCCTGCCCAGGGTCCCATGAGGCGTGGGCCATCCCTCACTCATGACAGTGGGGCCCTGGGAGCCAGCGTCCCTCAGGGTGACTTTGTCTGACCTTGTCTTTCCCCACTCCCTGCAGATCTGGGCACCATGGACATCCAGAAGAAGAAGCTTGTGGATGCCATCATGTCAGGGGACACGAGCAGGCTGATGAAGATCCTACAGCCGCAGGACGTGGACCTGGTCCTGGATGGCAGTGGCAGCCTGCTGCACCTGGCTGTGGAGGCTGGGCAGGAGGAGTGTGTCAAGTGGCTGCTGCTGAACAATGCCAACCCAAACCTGGCCAACCGGAAGGGCTCCACCCCACTGCACATGGCCGTAGAGCGCAGGGCACGGGCTGTGGTAGAGCTGCTGCTAGCTCGGAAGAGCAGCGTTAATGCTAAGGATGAGGACCAGTGGACGGCCCTGCACTTCGCAGCACAGAATGGAGATGAGTCCAGCACGCGGCTGCTGTTGGAGAGGAACGCATCTGTGCATGAGGTGGACTTTGAGGGCCGCACGCCCATGCATGTGGCCTGCCAGCATGGCCAGGAGAACATTGTACGCATACTGTTGCGCCGTGGTGTTGATGTGGGCCTTCAGGGAAAGGACTCTTGGGTGCCATTGCACTATGCTGCCTGGCAGGGCCACCTAGCTATTGTCAAGCTGCTAGCAAGGCAGCCACGTGTGAGTGTCAATGCACAGACGCTGGATGGCAGGACACCACTGCATCTTGCTGCACAGCGGGGACATTACCGTGTGGCCCGTGTGCTGATCGACCTGTGTTCTGATGTAAACGTCCAAAGCTTGCTGGCACAGACACCCCTGCATGTGGCTGCAGAGACTGGGCACACCAGCACTGCCAGGCTGCTCCTGCACCGGGGTGCAGGCAAGGAGGCAGTGACCACTGAGGGCTGTACTGCTCTGCACCTGGCAGCTCGCAATGGACACCTGGCCACTGTCAGGCTGCTGGTAGAGGAGAAGGCTGATGTGTTGGCCCGTGGGCCACTGCACCAGACGGCACTGCACCTGGCTGCTGCCCATGGGCATTCGGAGGTGGTGGAGGAGCTAGTTAGCACTGACCTCATCGACCTGCCCGATGCTCAGGGACTGAGTGCACTGCACCTGGCCGCCCAAGGCCGGCATGCGCGCACTGTGGAGACACTCCTCAGGCACGGGGCTCACATCAACCTGCAGAGTCTCAAGTTCCAGAGTGGTCAGGGTCCTTCAGCTGCACTCCTGCAGCACAGCAAGACCTAGCCTGCCACCTGTGCACCAGGCTGGATGGGTTTCTTGTACAGTGTGTTGCTCGGCTTGGGGATGCAGAGAGGCTGAGCCAGGCCACTCTGCTGTCCTCCGTGGAGGCCAGTGTGTCTGTGTCTGGGTGCTGCCAGGCATGGCATGGCACATTACCATATCATGCATTTGCTGTTAACACATCTGCTCCTCAGTGCCTGGTGTCAGGAGGGGTGATATGTCAAATCATTTCTTTTGGCTCCCAAATGGCTGCTGGAGGTTCCTTGGTGACAAAGCCTGGGCAAAGATGTCCCTTCTGTCCCAAAGCAAGACAACATTGTGCAGAGCGTCGTGCAGGAAGAGGTGCGGTAGGGACTGGGTTTGTCTGTCTGCTCAGGCAGTGGGCAGTTGGTCCTGGGTGGGGAGCAGTGTGGGATCTCCCTGTAGATGAACAGCAACCTGCGCCTCTTATTCCTGTGGAAAGCATTCCCAGTGTCGCCAGCTGAATCTTGGTAGGGCTACCACAGAGCCTTTAAAAGGTGCAGCCCTCCCAGTGTCACCCTGTTCTGGGCACCATGCACTGGCCTGCCCTGGCTTTGTTTTTTCCTTATCACCCAAATGTTTTGACTTCAGAGTCACCTCTGTAAAAGTTGTTTCAAATTTTTTACCTTGTACCTTCAGTTTTGAACTAAAAACAGTGTTACCTGGTCAGATGGGCATCTTCCCCAGCTTCCGGTGAGGTGCTTGATCCTCTGACTGGCATCTCAGATGTGTTTGGGCATAGCACAGGGATAGGAAGGTTTGGCAGTTCTGCCTCCTTGCTCTGGGTAGGAGCATGAGTGCCCTGTGCATGCAACAGGACAAGATGCCAAGGGGGGGGTATTAATATACTGTGTATGTTAGTGTAGGTTGAGGGCAGGATGCTGCTTTTTCGTGACAGGAAGTGCCCGAACCGCAGAACTGGCTATGTTTTAATATGCCTCATGTGCTTTGAATATTGTAGAATCTAGTTCTTGACTGGACACCGGAGCAGTTGATTAGTCAATAAAACAAAGTAATTACCAACTTTTTGGAAGACTGATTCCTGATTTTGATCTGTTTTGTTTTTTCCTGAATAATTTAATTTCCCCAAAACCAGAGTCCTAAAACTGTCCTTTCCATGCATGCACCTGTGTTTAATCTTGCATGGTCGCCTTAGCCACTGTGCCTGGCCCTGCTCTCTTACTAGACTTATGCTAGGCAGGAATCAAGGTCTGGGAACTTTTTCTATGACTACTGCCACTTGGCTTCCCTCTGTGTGTGTGTGTGTGTGTGTGTGTGTGAGAGAGAGAGAGAGAGAGAGAGAGAGAGAGAGAGAGAGAGAGAGAGAGAGAGAAAGAGAGAGAGAGGGAGAGAGAGAGAGAGAGGGAGAGAGAGAGAGAGAGAAAGAGAGAGAGACTGGCCTTGAGCTCATGGCAATCCTGCCTCAGCCTTCTGAATCCTGGGATTACAGGTTGGCTTTCCTCTTATTTCCCGTCCTGTCTTAAATTTGTGGCAAGGCGTTTGTGGCCATGCTTGCACCCTCTCGTTTCCTCACTCCCTTGGCTCCATCCCCCGCTCGCATGGTCTCACAGGACAGCAGCTTCCTGGATGGAGCTGAGTGACTCTTACAGGGCCCCTGTAGAAGGTGCTCCTTCCTGGAATGGAGGATGACTGAGGGGACCCTGGGTAGGACACCCTGGCTTCTTCCTGAGTGTAGGCACAGAGTAGTGGTCTCAGCCCGTGTCCACCATCCAGGCCACAGCTGTCCAGCACTATGGGCCTGGTACCCCATCCCCAGTCTTAGATAACAGCACCAGACCTGTCACCAAGCAGGATGTTCTTTCTGGGCCCCACCCTGACCCAAGCCTGCAATCCCCACATGGAAAGCTTGGGCCTTGGGGTGTGTTTTTTCTGGGCCCAGCTCCCTTGGCCCCAGTTAGTAGAGGAACTGCAGGCTCCTAGGCCAGGAGTCTCCCTTGCTGTGACCCGATTGTCCATACTGCACCCTGATGTTCAAAGTCATGGCTGGAGCTAGAAGTGACCACCCACCTGTGGCCAGCATGTCCCTTCTTGTCCTCTGGTTCCAGGACTGTCCCTGTAGCCATCAGGAGATTCTGGCTGACACAAGGTCTCTTTGAAGTGCCTGCTAGGCAGAGGGGCCATACTTTTTGGTGTTACTGTGTCCCTGGACCCCAGGCATCTGAGCAGATCAGATGCTGGACCACCAGGAGCTGGTGTTCAGAGATGGACTTATTCCATGCTGGCCAGGCTCTTGGAATCCTAGCCCCACATTGGACTAGACAATAATCCATACATACTCATGTGTATTGCCGTACAACTTGTTACAGCTGAAACTTTGGAGCAGCCTTGATGTCCATCAGTAGATAAATAGATAAAGGAATTGCAGTATTTATACAACATTATACAACTCTGTCCTAAAGAAGGATGAACTTGAGTCATCTGTAGGAAAATGACTACATTTTGTTTTAGTCGGGATTTGCAAGGGAAACAATTTACTACAGGATACAATGGATAGGATTATTTTATAATAGCCACATAGAGTCAAAAATTGGAGGAAATCTGTCCACACACTAAAGTCCTAAGGAATCCAGCTGAGGACCTGAATCCGTGACAATATCCTTCATGAAGACCTGGAGCCCAGTGTCTCATGCAGGTCTGTTTCATGGATCTGTGCTGGGAAGGCCCAAGGGTCAGTGGTGGAAGCTAGATAGTCTGTGTCAGCAGGATGAGGGTCTACACTGGAGCCAGCAAGCAACGCTGAGCCAAGGAGCCCTAAGTCCAGCCAGGAAGATGGCTTCCAGAATCAAGAGAGCTACCCAGGGCTATGCTCAGGTTTTATTCAGCTGAGAAGGGGGAGTGGCTTCAGAAAGAGCACTGTGAGCTGGCTAGGTAGGAGGCCTGCATTCACCTCTGCCATATGCAGAGAGGATATGCAGAGGAAGTAATTTGCATTATGCTATTGAGATAGTATCTAATGTTTTGAAGGTCTTGTGCTTCGGCTCTGATGTGTAATCTTTCAAGCCCCAGGAAGTCATAGCCTCTATCTCAAAGCTCGATTCCAGCTGACAGCATGGAGCGTTGGCTCTTCGTCCTGTCTTGACCTAGCTCATATTGGAGAGCAGCAGGTGTGGGTTATCAGGGAAACACATATGCCATCTTCAAAAACTACCACCAGCACCTCGGCTACACCAACACACACTGCTTAAGGCCAATTGAAAGGATAATGAGCAGCCCTAGCCAGCTCTGTACATTTCAGTATGAGGAAATAGAGTCGGGCTCACCCAAAATGGAGACCATCACTCTTCTTTCAAGGAGAGCTGCTCAGGCAGTCCTCCACAGACCAGGGTTCCCTCAGAAGTAGCACAGCCATCCTCAGTGACAGTGGAGTCCCTAGCTCCTCGCATGACCAATTTCTCCAGGAGGAGCAATAGCGCCATCATCCCCTCCAGTTCTCCGTTCACGCAGCCGGCAGCAGTTGTTCCATGCCCAGCACCACATGGACAAGATCAGCTGATGTCACAAGCTGACCGCCAGTTGTTAGTCCACCCACACCTTGAGAACATGTTAAGTAAAATAAATCAAGACACACAAGCCTCAGTATTGTACAGCTTCCCTTATGTGCCAAACACAAAGTCTGAACAAAGAGCAAAATAAAGATGGAACAGAGGGCTGCAGACAGCTCAGCAGCAGAAGCCTGCCTGCCAAGCATGCAGACCTGAATTTGATTCTCAGGACCAAAGCAGAAATAAAGTAGGAAGTAGGAAAGTAAGTTTTTTTTTTTTTTTTCCATACACTGAAAAGATGGAGAGAAGGTGGGGATACAGAAAGCTAAGACATGTTACGCGCACACACTCCCATGACCACCAGGGGCGGTGTGCTGCAAAGGTGTACCAGTAACAGATGAGATGGAAGGTTCTTACTAAGCCTGACGCGCCCCTCTGCCTGTGTCCAGGGCTGCCGCGAGCAACCTTGTCCCCCAGTGTGGCTGCTTGCAGTGTCCGGCCCGCTAGCAGAGGAAACTTCCTTCGAGGGCCTCGGGCATCAGAAGCTGCTGTGCGTGCACTCTGGCTGCGCTCGTGCTCTGGCTGAGCCTGCGCTCTGGCCTTCTTGCCAGAAGCCAGCTAGGTCTCCAGCCCTTCTCCTGCCAGCCCTACTCAGCCACTCACTACATGCTCTCTGAGGTTCCGCATTTAGCAGCTGAGTGAGTTGGTGTCCTCACAGCTGAAGGTGCACCACTTTTCCCTTTCCCTCTGTTTGATTTTTTTTTTTTTTTTTTTTTTTTTAGTAAGTCTTTTGCAGTTCATGGTAATCATGCTCCTCATGGAGACCTGGTGCATGTGTGCCATGCAGCTTAGCTATTCCTGCCACCCCTCCACCTCCACCCTACCTTCTGGTCCCCTTTCAATTTGCAAAAGGTCTACACTATCTCCTTACTTCCTACCGTCTATCTTTGCTTTTGCTCTTGAATGTATTTATCCTTTGAGTTGCTTATAGGAGAGAATCCACATGATATGTAAGCTTGTGAGTCTGATTTAGTTCACTTAACGTTATGGTCTCAAGTGCTCACTTTGGCAGCATGTAAACATTATGGTCTCAAGGTGGGTCAATTTTCCTATAGGTGACTCTTCTTTATGGCAGAGTAGTACTCTATGGTATGTAAATTCCACAGTTTATCCATTTCTCTGTTGATAGACACCTAGACCACTTTTAAGACTAAGCCATTATGAGCTGTGCTGCTATAGATATGGGTATGCATGGATCACTGTAATGTGATGTTTTTAACTCTTTCAGGATACCTAGAAGGGGAAGAACTGGGTTAAATATATTTTTATAAAGAAATGCTCAACATCTCTGGCCAATAGAGAAATGCAAATTAAAACAACATTGAGATTCTGTCTTACTCCAGAATGGATAACATCAAGAAATCAGAAAGGGACTAGGGAGATAGCTCAGCTGTTTAAGTGCCTGCCTGGAAAGCACAAGGACTCAGGTTCAATCCCTGGTATTGTTTGCCATGCTGGTCTGGGAACCCCCAGGGGCACTGTGCTGGTCACCGAAACAGTGTGGTGGCACACGCCTGCAATCCCAGCCCATAGAAAGTTGAGAGAGGAGGATCACTAAGCCTGAACTGTGTAGCAAGACCCTATACCAAATAAATACAAATTTTAAGAAAGATTTGAAAAGAAATCAGATAATAACAAGGGCTAGCCAGATAGCTCAGTGGATTAAAGTGCTTGCGTAGACACATGCAGGATCAGAGTTAGATTACCGGCATGGCAGTGCTGGTCCCACCCCTGAGATGTACTGAGGCAGTGATTGAGACTGGGCATGGTGATGCATGCCTGTAATCCCAGTACTTGGGAAGCCAAAAACGGGAGGATCACCATAAGTCCAATCTGTGTAGTAAGACTCTGTAGACCCTGTACTAAACACACATAACAACAACAAAAATAAATCAAATAATAAATGCTGGCAAGGCTATGGATTGGGGGAGGGGAGAGCCTCTACATTGTTAATGTGAACTAGTACAACTACTATCTAAACTAGTATAACCACCATATAAACTAGTACAACCACAGTATAACCCAATAGGACCTGTGTATAAACTAGTACAATCTCTGTATAAACTAGTACAGTGACTATGGGAATCAGTATGAGGATTCCTCAATACAATAAATTTTTTCCCCTTTTTGGGAGAGGATTAGGACACTGGCACATTGTATGACCCACAGCGCCTCAGAGTTGGTACAGTGTCCAGGCCCCTGCTGCCTGAATGTGCTCACCTTAAAACCAGCCATTGCATCCAGAGGAGGAAAATGTTCCAATTGACCAGACTCAGGCAGGCAGATGCCATACCCAGCTCTCAAAGGACCAGCAGGGACCTCTTACCAGAAAGTGAGGAATCCTAGTCCCAATATTCCTCATGGCCCTCAATAGAGAGTAGGGGACATTTTCAGAGTTGCCAGGAGTCATATGTAGTGTGCATCCATGCATTTCCTTAGGAAAACAGATCAAAAGGTCTCTTGATGCAGAGCATTCCCTTCAGAACCATGGAACTTTCTGGAACTTTCTGGAAGTGCTGTTCCTCAGCCTTGAAAGACAGAGGCATGGAAGACACAGAAGGTGGTTGAAGATATGAGGCCACCTACTATAACCATCAGAATTGGGGAAGGTCACCTGTTCCAGTCTTCAGTGACACTCTCAAATTTAGGTAGGATCCCAGAAAAAAAGACATCTCTGGCTGTTATAATCTACCTGGGGGGAGGTGCCAGCCCAGATCAATGTCACTGTCTGGGGTTGTTCAAGCACTCTAGCTCCCGAGCCAGAGAAAACTAAAAGTCATTCAGCCTGAAGGGATAAGCCTCTAAGACTAGGGCAGAAGTTCGCATAAATATCCTTGTGACCAGGGTGACTGCCTCAGTTCATTTTCTGGGGGAGAAAGAACAGTGTAGCACCTCTCATATAAGTACCCTAGGCCAAAATGAGGACACAGGGGAGTTGTTTCCCTGGCTAAGGGCAAGTGCTGTCACTTGAGTGGAAAGTATTCATACTCAAAGAAGGAAGCTTAAACAGAGTACTGGTGTGATGATGACAGACTAGGAAGAGGATGTGAGAGACAGCAAGAAGCCAGGTTGTGGATGAGAGGGACTGATGCACTGTTAAAAGTGTCAGCCCGTGGCTGTGCAGAGCTCTGAAGGAGACAACCTCAGGTCTGAATGAGCTGGGCCCATCTGGGCCAGATGCTGGCATCTGGCATAGGGCCTGGAGGTTTTCTCAGGCCTCATCCTCTGTGACTGCCAAGAAGAACCAGGCATTCCATGCCAGCTTCTTTCTCCTTCTGCCACTGCCTGGACCAGCTGGGCCACTGGAAAAATGAGACTAGGTGAGCTGGCAGCTGATGGAGCCATTGGGTGGGGCTGGTGGAGAAAAGATGGTGGCAATTTCCTCTGTGGGCTGTGGCTGTGCCAACTCCTGGATGGTCCTCCACTCCTCCTCTTTCTTACTTTCCTGGTAGCTGCTGCCCTCCTTGGCACTGGGCATGGCATGGAACCTAGAACTCATTTAGGGCAGCCACATGCAGACTGTGTGTCCAGGTCCTCATACTCTGTGAACTCAGAGAGGCTGATGCCAGGCTGTGGGCTCTCTGGACCCAAAAGCTAAAAATAAGACACACTCCTCGATACAGGTGGAGCTCTGTGGGTCCAGGGCCACCTCAGTTCCCCTCAGTGTTGGCTGGAGTACAGCACTGATTGAGAGAAGGACCAGGATGCCCCAAACAGAGCAGCAGGCTTGCATTGTTTTGCTGGGTGGCTCCAGGACAGTCCTTTCAGTTGACTGAGAGAATGGTTTTAAAAGATGCTCACACTGGGCATTTATAGTAAAAGACACATCACCATGAATCCTTCACAAGTCACCCCTCACTTCAAACATGTTTATCCCACCAGTCTTGGCAGTGTGTCTTTTACTGTAAAACATTTTTAAAAAGTAAACACTTACTGCATTTTCAGTGTGACATTTCAGTTGCACCTTGTACCTGTCTTCATCATCCTATGCAAAGTGTCCTGGCCTTGTGGACCTCCCAGGTGCTTGGGCTTTGGTGGCTTCTGAAGAAGAACAAGAGTGGGGATAGAAAGGAGGGAACAGAAGAGAAGGAAAACACACACCAGCGCCACTGGGTGCTAGACCAAGCTTCCCCTGCACTAAGTTTTTGGTCTTTTCAAGCCAGACTCTCGCTGTGCTGTTCAGGCTGCCTTGAGCGCACTTTTGACTTGGACTGAACACTTACAGATGAGCAGCAGCCTGTGTTTGAGGCTGGGAAGAGTCTGACTCAGGGATGAGACAGTGGAGGGACAGACTCAGCATGAGACAGAGGAGCCTCGCCCCTCACCCATGCTGCCTGCCTCACAGATATCTGTAGGCAAGGGACGGGGTGGAGTTCTCAGCAAAAGCAGCCTGTAGGTCCTTACACTGCAGTGCAGGCAACCACTGTAACTCATATGTTGGCCTATGGCAAAGTTGGTGAGAAACCAATCATGTGCTGTCCAGATGTATAACCGCCAAAATTAATGACTATTTTTTTAAAAAATGTTTTTGGTACTGGGTCTCACTATGCAGCTCAGACTCGGACTCAGGGATCCTCCTGTTTGCAGCCTCCCCAGTGCTGAGATTATAGGTGTGTACCACCGAGCCCAATCTAGGTAGCTGGCTCAGCGCCGCATCCCTGCACTTGCCTAAGCAGGCACTTAGTCTGCTGGGCTATCTTGCCAGCCCTTCGACTTTTAAGTTGATGAAAAGCAAAGAGAGCTAGAGGGCTTATTTAGGTTTTTTGTTTTGGATAATAATTTTTCATTTCATGGAAATATGTTTCTGTTTACCAGGGTCTCATGATGGTCTTTGGAAACATGTCATGCTATGAGAAGTTTTGTTTGCTATACTCAGGGGTTTATTTGATAAACTGCACTGTCTGTTGCTCCACTGTACCCCCATGATGACTCCTCACTGTTTCATCCCTTCTCTCTGTTCCCCGGAACAGAAACCAGTGTCCAGAGACTGCTCTATCCTGTACTGGTGACTCTTACCCATACATAGCCCTTGCTGAGGCATGGTGACTCTAGGTAGCTGCACTTGAATCTCAAATATGGAAAGAGAGCCCATGGAATACAGAAGATGCCCCTAACAAGGAAGACAGAGGCCACAGCTACCCCAACCCAACCTATAAGCAGATATATATTTTTTTAATCAGAAAAAACATGGATCAGGAGAAAACTTTCAAAGATCTACAAAACTACCTAGGATGAGAGAATCAGAACTCTCAAAAAATAAAATTAGTCTGGAGGCTGGGGAGATAGCCATCTAAGCACCTGCCTGGCAAGTGCAAAGACCTAGGTTCAATCCTCGGTACTGCATGCAGTGCTGGCCCTAGGCATGGTGGTGCACACGTGTAATTCCAATGATGAGGAGGGTGAGATAGGGGGGATCTCTATGGGCCTGAACTGTGTACGGAGACCCCATGCCAAATAAATAAACCAAAAGATTTTTAAAAAATGCATCTGGAAATGAAAGATGAGATGAACATTACAAAAATGACAAGTGGAGAAAAGGGTAGAAGCAGGGAGAGGAAAGATAATCCAAGAGGCAGCCTAATAGGACAATCAGCATGCCAGGAAGGAGTTACAAAAGGAGTGGAAGGAAAGTATACGCCCAAAACTCTCTGGCTAGAGTGCCCACCATGGATATAGAGCAGCAGATGAGAGGACAACTCTGGGCAGGCTAAGATGGAGGACAGAGTTTGAGAGAATTCTAGAGGACAAAAGGAGAATGTGGAAGACCAGAACAAGGCTTTGTCCTTTTAAGAAAGTGTTTTTCACTCTAGCACTCCTTTGAACTTTCTCCTCTAAATCTCAGCTTCATGCCTTCACGTCCATCATTTATCTCCTGTGTGCCATTTGGCACAATGTACCTCTGAGCAGGAGCTGTCCTATCTGGTTGCTGAGCTGCACTGACTTTATCATAAGGAGGCTGTGCCTGTTTATGTACTTAGTCTCTCCACGGAGATTTTCACTCCACTTACTGCATTTCTCATTTCTAAATCTGCCCGTTTTTTTTCTGGCAGAGTTTGGGTCTCATTGTTTAGGTCTAAAGTCACTTGAAGCCATCACCTGTCAATCTTATTCTCTGAGGCTCTTAGACATCTAGTTCTTGTTTATTGGCTCAAGTGGAAGACTGTTTCTTTGAGTGCCTCACAATTTGTGGCCGTGAGTTCATTTTCTACTGTGCTTTTTGAGTAGGACTCCTTCATCCCTGGATTGAACTGTGTCTTTGCTGAAAGATTGTGCACTCACACAACTTCGAGTTGTGTTGCCCCTTGCGATCATTTAGGTGCTGTTTTTGTACCTCTCTAGGACCTGGGCTATGCAGGCAGTTCACACCCAAATGTCAAACCTGAGGAGTAGAAGCTTATCGTGATTAGTTCTGAAGGCTTTTGTTTTCATTTATTGGTGTTTGTTTGTTTTGTTTTGGCCCATGGCACAAGCTGAAATAGAAATGCTTTGTGTCACCTCCCTATGCTGGTGGGTAGATTATTTTCCTGTAAGGATTTGCTTGGAATGCTTTGCCTCCATGGTCTCCTGGCCTCAGCTGCCATCTCTAGGATGTTAAGCTCCATCTCCTGGCTACTGAAACTGGCATAGGCCTCACATCAGGCAGGGTAGGGGCCAGCTGGCATCTACCAGGGCAGTCTTCATTTTTTTTCTTAAGCCTCTTGTTATCTTGTCCCTTTATCTCTCCTCCTGGGTTTAGCCAGTTACTTCAGAAGATTCTCACATTTTATCCCACATCCTAGCTAGTTACATGGGGGGCATATCTTCCTGTTTAATTCACACAATTGCCAAAAAAGCATGTGTTCTTTAAGCTAGCACCTAACACATCCCTAAATTAACATGCGAAAACTGGGCCTGATGACATTGGCCTAGTCACAGCGCTGTGCGCGCAGTGAATGTGGATTTCAGTGTCAGTGATGACAGAACCTGGTGTGGTGTAGGCGTGTGAGGAAGGAGCTAAATCTTCAGCTTCCGCCAGTGGGAATTCTCAAACCAAGAAAGCCAGGGGACAGCAGCGCATGCATGTGGTGCTGATGACAGTGGGGAGAGAGTTGCACACAGGTACCCTGGCTGCCCTTGGGAGGAAGGCAGACTTGGATACTGCAATAGGACAGGTTGCCAGCTTGTCTTCTGCCTAGTCTTTCATTTTTCTTACTTTCAAAACTAGTATGCTGGTACTGAGCCCAGTCTAAGGACCAGCAGGTCTGCCCTGTATACTTTTGCTGATTTGAATTTGAGGATGCCCAACTCAAGCTGTACTAATCAAGGAGCTACATCTGTCCCTAGCAGGGCCATTTCCTCAGCCCTCCTAGGGTAGCCAACTGGGCCAGGTGATGAGAATGTCAAAAGGCTTCTGTGGGGAAGGATAGGAAGCAGCACCTAAGTGCTGTTCCAGTGCTCATGAGCCCTGATGGATACTAAACCTGCCCTGTGGACTCAGGTGATCCATTTGGCTTTGTAGGTAACGTGCACTAGATGTTCTTTCCATGCAAATCAGCTGCAAAGGCCGCCGTGGCTCCTTGGGTGTGGTGACCCAGAAATATCACTCCCATCCCTCTACCTAAGTGGGAGGCCTGGGGTCTCCTCACCAGTAGTTAGGAATCTCACAGAACTTACGTAAGTAATATCCTGCTCTCTTCCCTGCCTGTGGCCACAGGGTTGGGTGGGTAGGTGTCTGAGGTGTCTACTCTGCCCACCTGCTAGTCACTGCACTGTCGTGTGTAAGGAGTCCTTGCTTTCTAAGTAATGGCCCCGAAGTGCAGAAGTTTATTTGCCCTGAGAGCTGGAAAGAAGCCCTGCCCTTAGCCAGGTGTGAGGGGTGCTGTCATCCAGCTCTGGGAGGGTGAATTAAGAGAATCTTAAGTTTCAACCCAGGCTGGGAAACTCAGAGACTTAGCAAGACCCTGTTCACCTCCCTGACTCCATGCCTGCCTTCTCTGGCAGCAGGACAGGGCCGTAGCCCCTTCACAGTGCAGCGGAGGGATGGTTGGAACTGCTCAGTTCCCTTCGGTGAGGGTCACAGACCCTCCCTCTTGAGCTGAGCTCAGTACCTGCTGACCCTGAAATCTTGTCAAGTTGTGCAGTTCAGGGCTCCCTGGGTTACCTGTGTAGCCCAGGCTGGCTGCCAACTGACCCCCAAGTGCTGGGATTACAGGCCTGAGGGTGAATTTTTGACAGCAATCTGATTCCTCCAGGTTTCCCCAGGGTGTGGAGCCTGAGGCTTCACCTTCTCCAGAGCGCAAGGAAGGAAGGAAGGAGGGAGGGAGAAATGGAGGGAGACAAAGCCAGGCCCCTATCCTCTCCCTCAGTACAGGGCACAGGCACACTGACCCTTAGCAGTTGGCCCGGCATTGCTATCCCCACCTGGCAGGCCAGGGGGCTCAGGGGCTGAGTATGATGGGACTCCCGGTGTGAGGGAAGGGTTAACTTCCACAGCACAGCCTGGCCCTCTGGCTTCCACATTGCAGGAACTGCTTCTACTCTACTCATCGGGGCACATTTTTGCTGCATTTCTCAAAGCCAGCAGCGGCCTGCTGTGACTTGCCACCGGAAACCATGACCTGGACTCCCTGAGCAAGGCCTCAGGACCCCACCACAGGGTCAGCCAGGGCTCCCAACCTACCTAGCCTTGCCCACCTCTGCCACCAGCCCAAGGTTCCCCAACCCCCTTGCAACCTTGTATCTCTTTGGCTCCAGCTTGATTTTCCCCTGGCCTGGCCTCACCTCTGTCCCACGCCCTGGGCTTCAAGAGCCTTTTAGGGCACCAGAAGTGGGGATTTCCATGGGAGTCTCATCCTCCATTGCCCTTAAAGGCTCAGAGGCCCAGTCTCCCCGATGGCCACTCCAGTTGGGCCACAAGCAAAACCAAGGCCACCACACCCTGGCCCCCGCCCTCCAGGCAGAACAGCCTGTTCACTGTCTGACCAGCATACACCCTGTGTTCAACAGGAAGTGACCCAAGAGCTAGCTCTGGCTGTGCCCAGATTCTCCACACAGGGCAAGGCCTGAGCTGGCCTCACTGTCAGGCTGTGTAACCTCACCCTCTCCAAGACTGTACAGTGTGGATACCTGTAAGGGCACCTCTGCTCTGCCCCTGCCTAGGATGGAAGTATGTGCAGCAAGCACTGAAAGCGAGACCAGAGCCACGAGCGGGAGGGTGTGCTGCTTCTGCAGCCCCTCCCAGCTGCTCATGAGCCCAGCACAGGCAACAGCTCAGGGCCTGGAAGGTGATGGGCAGCACAGTTCTTCAGAAGAGCTGGGGCTGCACATCAGAGCCCTGTGGAAGAGTAAGGGGAACTGAAGCAGGTGACAGGAATGGGCTGAGTTGGTATTAGGGGTGAGGCAGGGGTTAGAGAGGGGGGTGCTTTCACTCTGACTAGGGGTGATCCACACCTCCACTAAGAAAGGTACAGGGCTAATTAAAAGGCCCAAGATGTCCTGTTACACCATGTTGTTTTTTAGCATATGCCCCAGATATTTGGTGAGTTGTCTATCATACACTTTATTAAACTTTCTGTCTTTGTTGTATTTTTGAGGCAAAGTCTGGCCTTGAACTCACTATGTAGCCCAGGCTGGTCTCAAACTCTCAGCAGTCCTCCTGCCTCAGTCTCCTGAGTGCTGGGGTTATAGGTGTATGCCACCACATTTGGCCACAATTTTAGTTTTTAATGCTCCTTAGCTCATACTTGCCCCAAATAAGTCTATTCTCTAGGTTGTGCCATGGGACCTGGATGTCCTCACTCACTTCTTCAAAGCCCCACACTATTTCTGACAGAGCCGGGCTGGGGAGGGGGACAGGGCTCTCCCCACATGGCAGGTACCTTTTCCCATCATCCTGGTCAATCCAAGGCCCCTGCTCATGTGCAGTTTGCCTCCTCTATGAGCACAGTACAGGATGTGCTGGGGGTGTGGGGTAGCACCTGGGCTGAGCCTGATCACAGCTGTAGGCCTAGGAGCTGGACAGATGGCCACAATCTGGGCACAGGCCAGCAGCTACCACCTGCCCTGGGGGCTTCAGCCTCTTCCCATTAGTCTGGAATGACTGGTGGTAAGGTTGGTATAGCATTGGCACAGTGGATGCAGAGAGGACAGTATTTTCCACTGATAATGAAGGACCTGGATGGGGCTCTTGGGTGGCAGGAGATCCTCTGGCTCCTCTCCTGGGTCTACACCCAGGACAGTGGTAGTCACAAGAGTGCACATGGTACATGGCAGTGTAGTGACACCATCCTGTCATCCCAGTATTCCAGGAGGTTGAAGAAGCAGGAGGATCCCAAACTGTAGTTCAGCCTGAGCAACTTAGCGACTTAGCCAGACCCTGTCTCAAAGTGAAAAACAAAAAGGGCAGCGGATGTAGCTCAGTGCAAGATTTTGGGTCTGATCCTCAGTGCTGTGAAAAAACTCAGTGAGCCAACTGGGCTCTCATGGCTCTGGGACTCCATCCTAGACAAAGCTGCAGTGCAGAGAAGGAGCCACTTGTCCCCCAGCCCTGGGGGACCAGAAGCCTCAGAGAATTGGCTCTGCCCTGCCAGAGTCTTTCATACCCATCCCACTTGGGGTCCCCCCTCCGACTCTCCCCATGTGGTGCTCAGGTCACCTGAGTGGCTGACATGTGCCAGGCCCCAAGCCACATGGCTGCGTGAGCACCGTGCTCATGGGTGTGGGTCCCTCCCTGGGTCTGTGTCTGCTGTCCAGAGTCACCCCAGACCCACCCACCCTGCTGCTCTGTGCCTGGCTGCACACCTTGCACCCCCTTTCCTTTCCCTCCTCTCCCCTCCCTCCCTAGCCCCCTTTCCCCTCTGTAGTTGCTGGCACTTTTGGAACTGCTCATGTCCCCTCCTTGCTGTGTCCTCTACCTCCACTTCCTGGAGCACACATGTCATTCCCCATGGTTCCCGTGTCCCCGCCAGCTCTCCCAGGCTGCAGGCAGATGCTGCCCTCAGGCTGGTCCTTCCTTTCCTATCTACACTGCAAGCCCTAGGGAGGCATCCTTCAAACTTCCCAAGTACTCCATGTACCCTCAAATGGCCTGGCACTGAGAGTCCCTTTTTTCTACCTCCAGGCCAGTTGCTAGTGAATGGTGCCTGGGCTTATGGGAGACTCCAAGCCAAGCTTGTCAGATAGCCCCAGGGTAGGGATGGAGCCTTGGATGCACCCCAAGACTCACAGGGTAGAGTTTGCAAGATCTTGTACCCCTCCCCTGCTGTAGGCCTCTGTTCCCTGCCTTGAGAAGGTGGGCAGAGCACTCACACAAGGCCCACTGGATACACTGTCCATCCTTACCTATGCTAAGCTGCAACCCCACCCAGCAGTCATTGCCCTGAGGCAGATGGAGGCCACTGTGTCCCCTTCCTAGGCATTCCCTCCCTGCACCCCTCTCATTCTCAGGAGAGGAGTCCGGGTGAGCAGGGCAGTGGTCCCTAATGACACTATACCTAACCCAGGGCCTGAGACAGGTTGCCTCTTGGTCACTGTTCTCATCACTGGGACACAAAGCTTGATGTCAACAGCTCCAAGGAGGAGAGGTTTATTGGGTGCACAGCTTGTAGAGGGTTCAGACCATGGTCACTGGCTCCAAGGCAGGGCAGCATGGTAGAGGGGCCCGATGGAGGAGAGCTGCTGTGGGCACAGAGAACAGGAAGCAGGGAGGAAAGGGAGGAGTGGGGGGCAGAGGCACACTTCAGGCCATGCCCAGCAACACACGCTTCTGATAAGACCCCTTCTCCTAACAGCGAGCCAGCTAGGAGCCCTGTGGCCCAGTCACCTCCTCAAGCCATGTGTATGAGCACGTGAGAATTTGGGGGACATATAGATATCATCGCTGACCAGAGGGACAGCATTGCCTCGTCCAGGGACACCAAGCGTTGCCTGAGTCTCCAAGGCTGAGAGGGGGCCAGGATCCTCCTCTAGTGCTTTCAGGAGACACTCTGCTCCCAGGGTCCTGGCTTTCCAGCTGGGCAAGGACTCATGTCTGGTCTGCTGTTCGCACCCCTACTCAGTGGCGCCATGTTACTCCATGCCTGGAGACCAACACAAGGCTTCAAGTCATCCAGCAGGGAAGGTGACATCTTCCACTCCTGTCTGGAACAAGAGGCACATTCTAGCTGGCAATGCGTCCAGTGGGCATTCTGAAGAGTGTGTTTGCAGGACTCACAGGTATGCTTGCTAACTAAGTAAGGGTTTATCTTGAGAAATAAAGCGTCCTTCAGTGGGACAAATTTAGGGACTTCTTGAATCTGTATTGACACTGATTTCACCTGCTGAAGACTAAGAAATGTGAATTTAAATGTCACCATCTTTTAAAGTCCAGTCATTCTTAGAGTTGGCATCAGCCCAACCTGTCCCTGCCAAGTGTTTGGAGCCCAGGAGTGGGACTCCATGACGATGTCCCTATGCTCAGGGCTGCTGAGGATGTGGCAGTTGTCACAATGGTCACCATTGTCACTGGGGTGGAAAAGAATGTTGGCTTCAGGTTAGATCTATTTTTAACAGAGGCCTGCCTGGAAGGAGGCCCAGGGGACAGAACGATGGGTGGGGCATAGCCTCTGATCCGACCTGATCCAGTCCCAGAGTGGCCCAAGACAAAGGACCCTGCCCACTCGCTCCACCTTTCCAACATGGGTTCTTCTGTGGGCTGCTGGGGGCTGGGTTCTCTCCCACCTATTCTGAGAACACCCTGAACTGGTAGCAGGTGGTGAGACCCTGCCCTGCTGTAGCTCCAGAGGTGCCGGCCCAGACCTTGGGAGGCTGTGTCTGTCCTGTTGTGCTGGGGACCTGTCCCCATGCCACACTTACATGATGCTCCTGTTCCTTCCCAGTCTTATAGAGGCTAAAGGACCTACAACACACACTGCTTAGCCCAGTGGAGGTGCCAGCCAGTGTCAGCTGCTGGGGTGGTGGCTGTGACGGTCAGAGTCACCATGAGGCTCCCAGGGGGTAACCTTGCTTCCTGGTTTCCTTAGTCTCTGCCCCCAGAGAGCAGTAGCCCTTGTTTCTTAGTTGCCTGGGCTGCAGATGGGGAAAGAGCAGGGGGATCCAGCGGTCTATAAAGAAACCTCAACACAACATCCATCATGGTCCTCAGGACCTGCAAGAAAGCCAACAGGGAGACTACCACCTGTGATAAGAGACCTTGAGCGCAGAGGAGTTTAAGGTCATGGCATGTGATACTTGGTGAGAGGCACCCCTGGAAGGGCCCCTCTTGGAGGAATGGCTGCATAAATCATCATCATCATCATCATCATCATCATCATCATCATCATCATCATCATCTCCAGGCCTGGATGAGCTCACGCTCTCAGGGACTCAACCCGGTCCCTATGCTTGGGCATGTTCAGCCACGCTGCAATGAGAGGATAGCTGTGTAGGAAATGCCCTTACCTAGAATGATTCCATCACCAGTGCATCACAAAAAACATGAATAAGAACAACAAAAATCACCTTCTGCCTTTCTCAAAAAGAGATATAAGGAGCCTACACAAGGTCTCTGCTGTTCCTGAGGCAGCACAAATACCTAGACGCCAAGCCACTTCCTTGCCTTCCACCCGCATGGCACATGACCCTCTGTGACGGGCTTCCCTCTTGAGAGCACATATTGAAACAAAAATGAAAAGGAGGTCTAGTGTGCAGCTCATTGTGAGGGCACTCCTATTTTGATCCCCGGTGCTGTCAAATGTACAATTAGCTACTGAGATAGATTCTCACAGATTCTCACTAAAGTTGCTCAGGCTGGCCTCAAACCTGTGATCCTCCTGTTTTAGCTCCCTGAGTAGTTGGGGCTGTAGCCACAGCATCTGGTGTCCTAGGAGTGTCTGAAGCCCTCTCAGTGGCTGTGCCTCACAGCCTACAGTACTGTGTGCGTCCTCCAGCATCACTTTCTGGTGGGTGCGCAGTTAACTCTCACTAGGGTTTTCCTTTGCACTGTAATAATCAGTGGCACTGAGCACTTTCTGTCTTTTTTGGCTGTGACCTTTTTTTAAATGAAGTGGGTCATAGGAATTATATTATTGAGCCCACCTCTTCATCTGAAAGAACCAGCGAGATGGTGTGACAGGCTGCCTAGCAAACAGTGCAGCTGGAACAAAAGCTCAGGCTGGGCTGGGTGGGTGACTTTTCTACTTGAGTAGAAATGGGCAGGAAGGGAAAATAAAAGCCAAGGGGACCGAACAGGATTTCTCTCTCTTCTGCATTCATAAGGAAAGAAATTAGCTGATGGGCCTTGATCTTCTCTGGGAGCCTCTAAGGCCCATCACCTTGGACATGGTAGAATGAACATGTCTACTTCCTGTTCTCCAGGCCTGGGAGGCAGGAAGCCAATGAGAGAGACAGCAGGCTAGAGGCATCCACCCAACTGTGGTGGACAGGCAGTGCCAGGGTTCTCCAAGGATCTGGTCTCTCTCCATCCTCTCTTTTGTCTGGGGAGGACTGTCCCCAAGTCACTTATCTCTAGCCCCATCCCTAAGGGCATTCTTGTGGTGGCATTCTGGAGTGGTCCTCAGGATGCATTGCTCTTGATATGGGGCACACCATCCTCCTCCTGGCTGCTTCCTCTCTTTACCGGCTACTGGGAATGTGGACCTGCAACTGGTGCTAGAGTGATGGTCTTGTGACGTGGAAGCCACACGATGGGCCTAGGGAAGAGTGGCAGAGGGAGCCTGGGTGCTGAGTAGCCCCAGAAAGAGAATAAGAACAGCCCTGGTCCGTGCACCCAGACATTGGTAGGCAATGCTTGGCATGAGCAGAGGAGACAGCCAGACCCACTTAGCTGCCTGCACAGCCAGACCCAGCGTGCTGAGGGGCTACAGACACCAGGGAGAGGCTGAGAGCCCACATAAGGAGCACCTTTGCTGAGGTTTCCTTCCCCTGCCTGAAGAGTCAGGATAGTGCTACCCTGCTGAGAACCCTGCTGACACCAACAGCTGAGGATGGCCGACTCAGAGTGGAAGGAAGAGCAAGTGTGCAACCAGACCAAAACCAAAAGAGAAAATTTCCTGTGTCTTTAGGACGTGAACTGAAAGAGCTGACCAAGTTTCCAAACTGTAAGTGTGTAAAGGTACATCATCTTGTAACTTTAAAACACTGGGAATGGAAAAACAAAACAAGATCCTAAGTACTTACAGAAGAAAAAGGATAGAATATAAGATGCAAAAAAAAAAAAAAAAAAAATCAAGATTTCCTAATAGTAACAGTGGAAACTAGAAGATAATGGAATAATTCCTTCAATTATTTTTTTAAAAAATGATTTACCTGGTTTATTTATTTATTTATTTATTTATTTATTTATTTATTTATAGGAAACATCAATCAAATGTGAGAGCAGAGCAAAAATGTTTGAAGTTGTAGAAATTGTAGGCCATGTGTACCCTTGCTGGGGCTTTGTAATAGTTGATACACTGTGTCTACTTGAGAAGTTCAGAGTTTGCAGGAGGCCAGGGAGCCAGGGCTCTTGCTTAGTAAACATCCTCACCTTGTGCAGGAGGAGGGCGGGGAAGCAGTGTGAGCGCTACACCAACCCCAGGGGGAGGGGCAGCCTCCTTATTATATCAGGGAGGAAAAGAGGATTGTCCCCTTCCCCCTTCGCTCTTGCTGCTTTGCTGTCCTCTGCCACGCCACCATGCCTTGGATGTAGCTGATATGGACTGAAATCTTCACAAGCTGTGAGCTAAATAAACCTTTTCTTCCTCAATTTGGGAGGCTAGGTATTTTGTCCTAGCAACAGGAGTAACCAAGAAAGGGCGCTACTGGATACATGTGCCCACTGAGCAAGGAAGTGACCTGTTATGGTTTATGTCTAGTTGTCCCCCCAAAGCCTCATGCAGCCATGGGGTGGGGACTTCAATTGATTGAGACTTGACTCATGAATCACTGGGATTATGTGATTTAGTACTGATCTAGAGTTTGAGATTTGATCCATGATCCCTGGGATTATGTGTTTTAAATCCTTCTGGGATTATGGGTGTAGCCTAAGGCAGATAGACTGAGCTTGAATGTAATATAAAGAGAGACAGAGAGGCAGACTGAGGCTGTTGCTCTCTGCTCCCCCGGTTGGTCAGTTGCCTCTGTCGCGATTGTTGCTGTTCTGCCGCCATGAACGGGATATTCTCTGCCCTATTCCACTCAGCCTTGGGCCAGCTGAATATGGACTGAAATCTCCAGTAACTGTGAGCTAATTAAACCTTTCCTTCCTTCATTTTGAGTGTCAGTTATTTGTCCCAGCAATGAGTAAAAAGTAACTAAGACACGATCTCAAGAGGCCAGAACAGAGAAGCCCTGGCACAAAAGCACCCAAGCTGTGGTGCTGACGCAACTCCTGCCAGAGAGATTGAGCAGTCCAGACACAAACGAGACAGAGTCCTCCACAGAGAGCTCTTCAAGGGAAAAAGAAACCAAATCAGAACAGAAAGAGTGATTATTTGACATGTTTGACTCTGTTGAGAGTTTTATAGCCTGTAAGAAAATGTCAGGGGATAACTGCTGAGCAGTATGTCAGAGAGCAAGTCCATGGAACACCAAGGATAGTTAACCTAGGAAAAACAAAATGTTGCACAAAAACATAAAATGCAATGGTTGAGGAGATAGCTTGACATTCTAAGTGCCTGCCTGGCAAGGACAAGGAGCCAGGTTTGATCCCTGGTACTGCATGCTGTGCCAGCCTGCCTGCTGTGGGTGCTGAGCCAGCCACTGAGACCTGGTGTGGTGGCACATGCCTGTAATCCCAGTGCTGGTGAAGCTGGGACAGGAGGATCATATGAGTCCAAGCTGTGTAGTGATACCCTATGCCAAATGAGTAAAAAGATTTTAAAAATTTAGAAAAACATAAAATGAAAAGAAAGCTTCATCAGTTTCCTAAGTGGTTTATTGAGATGACATAATCAGGGTCATTATAAGCTCCAAGAGGAGTGTTGATTTGCTCAGACTGTCTTTTAAGTGCCTTGGGGAGCCTGGTGGGCAGGGTGGAGTACAGTGCGGGTAGGGAGATGAAGCTGAGGAACTGAGAGAGCTATACAATCCCATTGCTTAAAACTGTGGAGGAGCCAGAGGAACAGCTGAGAGACTGAAAAGCAGGAGACAGGTGGAAAAGGGTGGGGAGACGACTGCTCTTTATTATAACCAGCCCTGCATGCTGTTGGGCTTTCTCCACAAAGCAAAGAACACATTCAGAAAGGAAGAAATTCCTCAGCTGGATCAATGTGCTGTCCTGTCCTTGCAGGAGGTCATGAGCAGGGCCCAGGGGAGCTTGTGGCCACCCGAGAAGCCCAGCCCAGCTAGGCTGGCCCCAGAGCAGGGACCTGGCTTTCCTGTACTTTCCTTCCCAGTGTCTGGTGGCTACAGCCACACTGAGCCCACTGATGCTGCTGTCAAGTCAGCTCCTGCCTTGCTGCGCTGATGCTGACTCAAGTGGGTTCCTGGAAGTGCAATCTGCTACTTGTGAGAGTTGACAAAAAATATGGTAAATTTGAAAAATTATTATAGCAGAATACATTGCCATGAGCTCCCCGTGAAAGACTGTCCCCCAATACACTTACCCTGTTGTTTTTGCCACTTTCTCCAGCAGCTCTGGAGTCCTCTTTCACAAGGGTTTGTACAGGGTGCCACAAAAACTATGATGAGAGCTGCTGCTGAGTGTAAGCCGACAGGTAGGCAGCTCGTGAAAACACCACACCCTGTCCACATCTGTGCTGTCCACTTACTCTGGCGCTGTGCAACTTCCTACTCTTCTCCCAAGTCAAAATGACCATGAAAGGGAAACATTTTAATCCATTCATGTTGTTAGGACAGCCCAACTAAAGACATTCAAGAAAGGACTCATAGCTGCTTCGGGAAGTCGCAGGAATAACAGGATGAGTGTGTTCGAAGCTGTGGGGATGATTTCAGTGTGTTTTACTATGATGCTGTTTAAGGAATGTAAACCTTACATTTTCTGTATCTCCTCCTGATTTTGCCTCTTGTAGAATCCTGCCTAACATACTCTGCTGTGCTAGTCTGCAGCTGAAACTTAGAGGATAATGCCCACTGGCCTAGGGACGGCCTCTGAGCACAGCTGCACCAAGTACAGAGTTCACTGGGCATCAAGCTTAGTGAGCTTCGGCCTCTCCTCACAGCACTCCAGGAAGCTGAGCTGCCCGATCCCCAGGTCCAGCTCTCCACTCTGAGGAGGCCGGAAATTCACCTGCTCACCACCAGAACAGAAGAGCAGGGACCTACCTGGGTGTGGGCAGGTGGACACACTGTACCTGTAACAGGAAGTGTGTGAGAAGCCATGCACCCTGTTTCATCTGAGTATGACCAGCACTGGCTGGGAGCGGGCGGAGGCACAACAGAGTGGAAGACGGAACCTTTGCCCTTCTGTCCCTTGGTGCTGGGGACAGTAAAATGGCCTCAAGGGGCAGGAATGCTGCTCAGGGAGCACAGGAGTGCTCCGGTATGGTGGAGTTGGGAGGAGCAGGGTCAGGAAACTCTGGGCTGAGTTGCACTTTCCTCTTGGAGCAAGATAGCACTGCTCAAGGCATGGTCAGGAGCTCCAGCTTCTCAGCTCCTGGAGTGAGTCTGAACACACTTCCCAATGAGGATTCCTCAGTAAAGATTACTGTCTCTTTGCAGAGCAGAGAGGGAATCTGAGGTCGATCCTGTCTGCACACTCTGCTCTCAGAATGTTTAAAACCTGGCATGCTTCCTTGCTGCCTGCATGGTGGCCGAGTCTGACCCAGCCCACTTGGCTACGCTGCATTGCTGATTGATTGAGCTTTGCTCATGTGGACTCTGTCTGGAGCATCCTCCCCACCTCCTGAGCTCCCCAGACCCAGGCCAGAGTCTCCTCCCACCTCTGCTGATCCTCTTCCTCTCCAGAAGACAAGCTTTGTCACAGACACAGGGGGTTCTTGACTGATTCCTCACCATTTCCTTCAGGGCCATGGTGTGACAACACTTCGCTGGCTCATGGCATTTGCAATTAGACACAGAGTGAGAGCAGCTCTCTTCTCCATCCACACCGAAGGCAGGGCTTGCTTGAAGATCCTCATACATGCTGTGCACTGCTTTCTAAGAAGGGTGGACAAATTGAATCTCTGTATGGACAGCCTGCCTGCTCCTAGCTTCCGCAGAATTCTTCAGGATTTCCAAAGTATATCTTTGATTTCTACTCTTTCATGTTCTTGTTTCATGTTCTCTTTTCTTTTTTTGTCTTTTTGAGACAGGGTCTCACTATGCAGTTCAGGCTGGCCTTGAGCTCACTTTTGTAGCCCAGGCTGGTCTCAAACTCATACTGATCCTCCTGCCTCAGCCTCCCAAGTGCTGGGATTTGCACAGGTGTGCACCGCCATGCCTGTCCAACATTGTTTTCTTTTTAATTTTTTTTTTTTTTTTGCCTTTTTGAGACAGGGTCTCACTATGCAGTTCAGGCTGGCCTTGAGCTCACTTTTGTAGCCCAGGCTGGTCTTGAACTCACACCAATCCTCCTGCCTTAGCTTCTCAAGTGCTGGGATTACAGGTGTGGACTACCACGCCCGGCAAACATTTTTTTTTTAATTTTTTATTCTTGTTTCAGAACTTTTTGTTTATTTATTAGTTTTATGGCTGGCTCAGCCTGCCCTGAGGGCAGGGCTGGTACAGCATGTGGTGCCAGGGATCGAACCAAGGTCCCTGAAGCTGCCTAAGCTTTCCTAAGCAGGCACTTTAGACCACTGAGCCATCCTGCCGGGCTCCTCTTTTTAAAATTTTTTGAGTCCATATCTGCAGTCCATGATGGATCACATCCTTGATCATCCTTAAAAAAAAAAAAAAAAAGATCATCCTTCCCTCCACCCTGAAGTCCCCTTTCACATAGAGAACCACCGCTCTCCTTCCTTCCTGCCATCCACCTTTTAGTTTGCTCTTTGTTTCCACTTTGGTTTCTCATATAAGAGAAACCATGTGATATTTAACCTCCTATGTCCAATATATTTCACTTACCAGTATGGTCTTAAGGTGTGGTTGTTTCCCTACAAGTTAAGTGCGTCCTTCTTTTCATGGTGGAGTAGTGTTCTACTGTGCGTAAATAACATACTTTCCCTATCTCCCTAGGTCACATGGGGCCATCTGAATAGCCCAGTGCCGCACCCAGGACTACAGCCTTTTTTTTGATAGGACCGGTGTTCAAGCACTTGTCAGGCAGTCACTTGTGTCATGGAGCTATCTCCCTAGCCCTCACAATCTTGTTAAGCCACACCAGCAAGGGGCCTGTTGTCAGGTAAAGTGACACAGTCACTGCTCCCAGGGATGAGGATGTGGGCATCATTGGGAGGCCATATGCTGGCCACAGGGCCATAGGGTAAGAGAGACTCGTGGGACAGGTGTCCATGGAACCTGACATCTGATGCCCCCCAGAACGGTTCCCAGGATGGGATTTAGGGCAAGGGAATGTTAGGCTGCACCTTGTGAGGGAAGAGTAAGCCAAGATTTTTCTAGAACTAGAGGCAGAAACAAGGGCATCAGGAGTGGACCTGACCAAGGCAGGGTGACCTCTACAGGATGTGGTGCCCTTTGCCTAGCTAGTGGCCTTCTGAGTCACCCCAGCTGGGCAGGGGATGTGCGGGGTTGTTGCTTGGTCCTGTGACCATCTGAGTTAACCCCTGCCTTGTTGGCCTTGAGCTGATGCAGGTGGATTTAGGGCCACACAGCCACCCAGACACCTTTGCCAGCCAACCAGAAAAGATGGTGATAGTTTAAAATGAAAAGTACTACAAAGACACATGGCCATGAATCCTCTAGCCACTTCCTGCAGCAGCTCTAGGGTCCTTTTTCCTGAGTGTCTTCTTAAGGTGTGATCAAAAATACAGTGAGTGCTGCTGCCAGGAGAGAACCATCCAGTGGAAAGGAAGTTGGTAAGAGCATGATGCTGTGTCCTTATCTACCTTAGTCACCAGATCTGGCCTCATGTGACTCTGGCTCTTTTCCAACATCAAAATGATCTTGGGAAGTCAATGTTTTGAACTGATGCAGCTCACTGAGGCAGGCAGGCCAGGGCAGCTGAAGTGACTGAGGAAGGAGGACTCCAGAGCTGCTGTAGAAAGAGGCAAGGAGGATGAGATGAGTGTGTTTGGAGCCAGGGGAAGATTTTGAGGGGGATTCACAGCAACGACTTTTACTATAATAGATTTTTAAATTAAACATACATTACACTTTCTGATCACCCTTCCTGTTAGCAAGAGAGTATTCCAGCATGCCAGGTGTGGCAACAATATAGCCAGGGGGAAGGGCAGAAACCATCTAGCCAAGTCTCCTTTTCCTTGATTTTTTTTTTTTTTTTCTGTTCTCTTCTCCGCAGCACCTGAGTGCTGGTCCTCCCCAGTTACCTGAGGCCTCGCAAAGCTGCGGCATAGCTGCTTGGGTCACCATGGGCTGGACCCCTCCATGAGGCTGCATTTTCTGTGGACAAAGACACTGACTAGCCTCTTCTCACAGTGCTATTCCTGCAGCACAGCTCCCTGGGTGGGCTCCCCATGCAGCATGCTTCCAGCATCCTCTTGGGGTGGTAGACCCAGGCAGGCAAAGTGAGAAGCTCTGACAACAGGTAGAGAGTTGCCCAGTGTCATCCCACAGAAGGGCCTCTGTCCTCTGGGGCCTCAGTCATCCTTGTCCCATCTCCAGCTCTGGGGTAGAGGGTGCCACCACCCTCCTTTCTCCCAGTGCTTCTGGGATCCAAGTGGCCTTGTACTTTTTATTCATTAAAACCTTTGCAAGCCCAAAAGGGGTAGGGGTGCTCCTGTGGAGCCAGCAACACCTGATGCCAAGCAGTTGCCCCTGGCTAGAGTGTGGTGGCCCTGAGATGTCTCTGTCTTTTGGCCCTCTCTGAATATTCATTATTCAGTAACCTTTAACCATCAGGAGAGCGAGCCAGTGAAAGAGTGCTCCCACAGAAACCTGCATGCCATGGCGCTGCACACTCTCACCACCTCACAAGTATCCCAAATCCTACTGTCTTCAGGGCCACTGTCCTTATCCACCCCATTCCCTGAACTGATCGCTTGACTGCATTTGTGTTTTTGAGATAAGATGAGAACCTTCTTCCCCAATCCTGAAATCCAACAGACATAGGTAAGTTTCACCCTAATTTGCTGCACGGCCATCAGGGCTATTGTGACGACTCCTTTGGTGACTGTTTGGGTCCTGGGCTGGCTGTGATGATACTGCTGACACCTCTGTGAGCCTGTGCAGACACAGAATTCTTGGGGGAGGGACACAATGGACAGGAACCCAGCACAGTGTCCACTGCCCTGCAGCAGGTGGGAGCAGTCCATGCCTACTCAGCCCCCTGGGGAACAGCAGTGGTCATTGCAGCTTCGGAGGTGATGGCACTAGCACATGGCACTAAGGACAAGTGGCACTGACAGATGTAGCTCAGGAATTTTGAACCTGGGGTCCCGTGCATACCCCATGCAGCCTGAAGGCTTGCGACACCTGGTCTCAGGTGCTCTGGACACTTCAGATCTGTGTGGGGCAACTGCTACATAGGCCCAGGCATTGAGCGAGCTTCTTGGGGACTCCCATGGTGAACCCCAGGGAGTCTTACTCATCCATCAGCCCTGGCTGATGAACCCTAAGGAGCCACACCATGTGGCACCTATGGATCTTCTGTATCTAGATGGTTCCTCACCTAGGATGGCTTGCAGGACTTCATAATGATTCGAAAGTGATACACACTCTTCAGAAATTGGGCTTTGAACTTGGAACTTGGATCTTTTCCTGGGCTGAGTTTTTAGCCAGCCCTTGCAGTGGTGTGTGAGGCCCTGAGTGCACCCTTCACCCGGCAGCCCCTGCCCTACCGTTATTGCTCTTGCCATCTTGCCACAGGAGCATCTGTCCCACAGGCCCCATGCAAGTGGCAGACAAAGGTCTGAGTTGCACTGGGACCCCTTCACAAACGAGTTTCAGGAGGGTTAAAACCAGGCCTCCCCTCCTCCCTAGTTCTACTAGCCTCCCTCCGGAGGGGCCTGTCCTCCTGCCCTGGCTGCTGCCCAGCCTGGCTCTGGCCCAGCCTGCTCCCCTACATTCCTTTGCACAGATGTTTGGAAAGGAACCTCCTTGCCTGGCCTTGGCATAGGCGGTGCCCTGACAGGCAGGAGCTGCTGGCCTTGCTTGGCTCAGCATGTGTGGAGGGGTGTGACATACACTGGATGGCAAAGACTCCAGCTACAGAGCCACAAAATGGCAACTGGCATGCAGAGCAGAACTGGGGACCCTGGGCAGAGGAAGAGTGACTCAATGACATGCACAGTGGCTCCTCAGTGTACAAGGAAGAGGGGGAGCTTGGGAAACTGATCTGATCTCCCTGTCTGGCTGGCATGGGTTGAGAAGAGTGGATAGGGGCGTAACCCTGTGGTGTCTGTCATGTAGGGGACAGATGTCTACTCGCTGGACCAGAAGCAAGTGCTTCATGCCTGAGTCTAGCTGCTACTTTCTCAGTGCCTCCTTAGCAGGAGATCAGGGTGATAGACAACCCGGGCCTCTCACTTCCTCCCTTCTCCTCCTTCTTCCAGGGCCTCCTTAGGGCATCCTGAAAGGTGCATGGCCCATGCACTGGCTTACTGAGTGAGGAGGAGGAAGATGGGTAGGTGTGTCAGGATAATTTCGTCTTTTGAATTCTGAGCTGCCTTCCTACTCTCCTAGTTACTACATGTAAGACAGTCCCCAGCCCTCTTTATCAAAGCACCTCTTGACTGGCTCACCAGCCACCCCCACCAGATGTGAGTGGCACTGCCTGGCTCACTCTGGGATCATCACCTGCCTAGTACACTGTTTTGTGTCTGGCTGAACTTGGTTGTTTCTGATGTTGAATCTGTCTTTTCAAGGCTGGGGGTGCGTCAGGAACTCCAGACTAGGGCTCAAGTGCTTTGGCTGATGATGTGTGACTAGGGGAGGGTGGGTTGCTCCCCAAGGGCACAGCTGGGCTCTGCAGCCAGGTCCTGGCTGGCAGGCAGTGCCCACACAGAATGGAACCCTGGCCTGAGCAGAAGAGAGGACCGTGAGAGCTCAGGGACGAAGACCACTCAGGCACGTTGATGCTAAGTCATAAATCCTTCTCAGTTCCCTCCTCCCACTTTCTTTCTGTTTAAGTACTGGGGGTCAAGCCCAGAGCCCTCTCCCTAAGCTGCCTCCCCAGGCTCTTGCATATCTTATTTTGAGACAGAATCTGGCTGTGTTGACCCTTTTGGCCTCAAACATCTGGTCTTCTTACCTCGGCCTCCTAGAGTGCTAGAATTATAGGTCTTTGGCTTCACATCTGGCTAATTCTTTCATTTTTTTTCCCAGTGTGCAATGTCCTTGATAGATGTGTTAAATCTGACAGCTAGCAAAGTACCATAGGCTGGGTAGATAAAAGCACCAGAAGAACATTCTCACAACTGAGGAGACTGAATGCTGAGAGGCCCTGGCAAAGCACGACCCTGGTACGGGCTCTCTGGCACAGTGCTGGTGCCTCACAGCTACATCCTCACCTGGAGTGGGGAGAAGGAGGATACCTGGGTCTTTTAGCCCCTACTGAGGGCACTAATCCCATTTGCAAGGGGCCCACCTTTAGGACTCATCATCTCTGAAGACCTCACCTCTCAACAGCAGGACATTGGCTTGGGTTTCTACCTGGGAAGTAGGCCAGGAGGGCAGCACATATACTTTCCACCTCAGCATTGGGTTTAAGTTGCCTGAGATGTAAGCAGTGGTGTCTTCCTTTCTCCCTTTTTACTCCTCTGAATGTGTGGCACCGTGGGGCTTTAGGGAAGGAGTTAGACTCTGGCCCAGAATGCATGTCCAGAAAGGGTGACCAAGGGACATCTCAGGACAGGATACCCCAGTGCTGTCCCAAGAACCAGGGCAAAGCTCCTCTGGAGATGGCATTGCACCTAAGGGCCCATGAATTACACAACAAGGATCTCAGTAAGTACATGTTTCCCTCCCCTCTGGGGAAAGAGTCATGCCGTGGCCCAGCTAGGAGTCTGACTGAGGGGAAAGTTCTGTGCCACGGTGAAAGTAAGGCCAAGTCCATGTCCACACCCACCTGCCAGCCTCTAATTACAGCCTGCAGAGGCAGAGGGGGCAGGGAAACCTGCACCCCAGCTGAGGGCTCTCAGGGCCCTTTGTGGGGCAGCCAGGGGGCAGGATGGGTAACCTGGGCATGAAGAAGGCAGAGCCCAATAGTGGGAGAGGAGTGTGGAGCAGGAGACCCTCTTTTGCTGTGCATGGTTGCAGGTGTGTCTTTGGTTCTAGAGACAAGAGGGAGCAGCCCTGGGCACAGACTGTGGCCGCAAGGAGGAGTCTTGGGAAGCCATGGGGCCTTCCCAGCTGAGCAGAGCAGGAGGCAGGCTGAAGGGAGGGGAGGCACATGGGGCTTTGAGGCTCCCAGGCAGGCTGCATCCCTAGGAAGACCTGGGGAGTCCCAGCAGGACTAGGGAGACATGGTCAGTTCTGGGAAAGTAGGCTTTCCCAGTAGGTGCTAGACTGTAGGAGCAACATGAAGACAAACTGGGGACAGGACTCTGTAGAAAACAGGAGCATCCTTAGAAGAAAGTAGGCCAGCCTGACCAGGGTCTACAGTACTCAGCCTGGCCCGTGGTGGCAGCCCTGGGAACCTGAACAGCCACAGACATGCCCTTGTCTACCTCCTGCATCCCTGCCACACACCGCCACACACAGTACTCAGGAAAAGGACTTGCAGGTGCCGTCAGGTTAAGGATGATGGGACAGGAGTTGGCCCGCAGTTATCCAGGATCCTAGTGTCCTCATAAGAAAGGGCAGAAGGACATCTGGTCATGGAGGAGGGGCTGTGTGACCGTGGCAGACAGAGCCACTGAGTGAGGGAGCTAAGGAGGGCAGGACCAAGGAGGGGAGGAGCAACGTCTGTGCTCCCTCGAGGCTGGGGGCCCAAGCTCAACTTAAAAGTACCCAGTATCAGCTGCTTTAGCTCTGGTTTTGTGGGATCCTTGCAGGCCCCATGGACAGAAGATGACCAGGCAGGAGGGCATGGTCCCTGTCTGGACTCTAGGAGGAACTAACTATCTGAGAAAGCCCTGTAAAAGCCAAGTGGCCTTCCTCCCTGCGTTTTGTGCCTTTCTGCTCAGTGGATGTTCTCCCAATAAATGTCTTCATTTCACACAAAGTTCTCCCAGGAGGTTCTGTTTTCTTTGTTTGTACTTGTTCATGCCAAAGAGAAAACTCTCACGCCCACCCCTCAGTACAGGTTGTATTTACCAGATCCCTCGACTCACCTCCCAGGAATTTGTGTTTATACTGCCAGCTCAGGCCTGCCCGGCTCCACCCCCTGTCCTCTTATCCTGGGCCTTACACAAGAAAAACAGTCCCATGGGACACCACCTCCCCCCACCCGAGTGACACCTGTGTCAGCTGGTCTTTGCCAAGGTTCAAGGTCCTAAGCAAACGTGGTTCTAAAGTCAGGCAGAAGAAATAAAGATGGAGAGAAAAAGATTGGGGAAATTGCCCTTCAAAAAAAATATTCTTTTTTCACAAGCTATAGTTTACCTTTCTTTTTCCTCTCCCAGATTGCTCACCCCCACATTCCTGTCTTAAAATGGTCCAGTGCATTGGGCCCAGGCTTTTGTGCTGAGAAATGAGCCCTCCCTCGAGGATGAGGACCGGACGCAGGCACTCGCCTTCACCTGTGAACTGAGCTCCACTCTTCTCCCTTTGCTGCAGATTTATGAATTCCCCAGATTTTTACCTCCAAGTACCTCCAAGCCGCAGCCCTGGGGCTGTAGTGAGCCCCTCCCATCAGGCATGGTTCACAGCTGTACTTCAACTCTGCCTCATACATCTTTTAATTTACTTTTTCTTTTGAGAGACAGGAGCATGGCCTGCACTCGGGATCCTCCTGCTTCAGCTTCAAAGAGTGAATGGATTACAGGTATGTGCCACCCCAGGTGGCTTTCATAAATCTTTTGTACATCTTACTGACATGTCCTGAAAGCTGTCTTTCTGTGACAGGAGTCAGGGAACCTGTGCTGTGGGTGAGCGCTGAGGGTCTCTGTCTTTCTGTCCCTCCTTTGGAGACAGGAAGGACAGACAGTGGGACGGGGGAGGGTGGGTTAAATCCTAAGTTTAAAGCTGTGCTGTCAGTCAAAAGGCAGCTCCAGGACACGATCAAAGCTTTGAAAGGTCAGCGAGATAGCTCAGCAGTCTAAAGTGTCTGTTTAGGCAAGCTCAGGCAACCTCAGGGACCGCAGTTCAATCCCCAGCACCACATGCTGTGCCAGTCCTACTGCCAGGGCAGTACAAGGCTGTCCATAATATAAATAAAGTTTTTAAAAAAAGCTATCAAAGGTTGCAGGGGAGGGTTTTCTTCTCTTCCTTAGGGAGCTCACTCCAAACGTCTGAAAGTCTTAAAAGACACGCCCACTGGATCTCTCCTCTGTTGAGGAGATTCCCAAACCCCCGGCTCCTCCCTCAGGGTGGCAGCGTGGCTGGGGCAGGGTGGGGGCTGCTACACATCCTGCCGTTCAGGGTGCACTGCCAAAAAGCAGAATCCACATACTGCAGGTGTCTGGAGGACGCCCAAGATCCCAGAACCCCAGCACACCTCTGGAGAGCCACCCCCATGCTTTTGAGTGCAGTTTCCTCTGCTGCCTCTCCAGCCCTTACAACAGCCCTGTAGTTCTTATCTGTGACATCATCCTGTGTATGGGCTTCACGAGGACCTCCAGCATCTCTGCAGGGGACATCCTGGGTGTCTCTAAGGACAGCACTGCATGCCTGCGTGTGTGCTCCTCCATGCACGTTTAGTGCCCCAGGACAGGCCCCAGGAGCAACACAAAGAGCACAGTGGTGATGCCTGGTGTGCTTGTTTGAGCCTGTGTGTGTGCTTGAGGCACGTGTGTGTGTGTGTGTGTGTGTGTGTGTGTGTGTGTATGTACACATCAGTATGTATATTTGTATATGTGGATGTGTTTGTGCATGTGTATATTCACATATGAATGCCTGTGTGTATGCATGTGTGCATGTGTACTTGCATCTGTACACATACACATTCATGTACACATGTATTACTTACATGTCTTTGCATCGTGGATTCCCAGAGTTGAGAGGCAGGTACAGTGCTCACCACCGCAGCCCTGTGGTGGCGAGGAGCTTGATCTGACAACTCAGGAGAGCAGCCAGCTAAGGCCATCCTTCTTGTATGCATGGGGTGCTTGTTGTGGACACAGGGCCAGCCCCCACCTATCGCTGGCCATCAAGAAAGGAGAGTAAAGCTGTTCTTGGAGTGTGGAGCTGCCAAACCTGCTGGCATCGTGGTGGCGTGATGCCCCAGATGCTCTGGACAGCCCCACCTGGTGCCTCTTTAGTAACCAGGATGGACCAAATTCAAGGGGATCCAGGTGTCCTGGGTAGGAGGCAAGGAGGCAGGGGTGTCTGCGGACAGATGTCACACATGAGGACACTGCCTCTGCCCTGGAACCCGGTGTGCCCAGGTCTGCTCCTCTGGGCAGGTGCAGCACATCCCCGTGGCCTGGCCATCTACAGGAGACTGTGTCACTGGTTCACTGGACATGTGCTTCTCTCATCCTGGGGAGGAGATCCCTGGCCTTCTGAGCAGAAGTGGCCAGCGAGACCAGTGAGGAGTCAGTCATAAGTCACCTGTCTCAGCTCCCTGCTGAACCCAGATGGATCCCTATGTGCTTGGTTGGAGTGTGGGGCCTGGCTGTGCAAGTCATATCTGGCTGGTCCTCCTGGTCCTGGCCTTGATGTAGAGGTGAAGTTCCTTGTGGAGCCTGCAGTGCTGTGGAGCTCAGGGTCTAGAGAGGGGCCAGGCCCTAGAGCTCCTGCCAGTTAAGGCTGAGAAGGCTCTAGACATTCCATGGTCAGTAGGCCAAGGAAGGGGCTGTCAGAGCAGCCAGCAGACATCCCCAGAGGCTGAGGCTGGCTAAGGGCACCTGGGACATAAAACAGAAGGGACAGGTCACCCTTGGGTCTGTTGGCGATAGTAGCTGGAGATGGGGACACAGGTGTAGGCCAAGGTGGCCAGCAAGGCCAGATAATAGGCAGGGTAGACATGTGATCCTTGGGGAGGGTGGGCCCTCCGCCTTGCTAGAAACACAAGAAGGCTGGGACAGGGAGGCACCGGATGGGACCCTAGCTTTTCTAAGGTTCTTCCTCCCCTCCTTTGTTGCAGTCAACTGGGCTTGGATCCCAGGAACCAGCTCTTCCAGTTCTGCAAGTCCAGGTCTCCAGTGGGCAGGGAGCCTGCATTTGACCTTGGGACCAGCCTGCCTTGAGGAATCAGTACCGGAGGCCCTACCAGGGGCCCAGGTTTGTACTGGGGTGACTCCCCCTTGTCAGGAGGAGCTAGCAAAAGAGCCCCATCAGCTCCTCTATCCCCATGCCCTTGTGGTTTAAATCACACGTACGGGGCTGACTGATGGGCCTGGGGCTGACTGTTTGGCCTAGAGCTATTTGGCCTCATCTTACAGATGAGGAAACTGCAGAGAAGTAGCCCATGGTTGGATGTTTGACCCACAAGGGCAAGACCATGCCCCAGGGTCTGGCTTCTGTTCACTAACAGGTGCTTCTAGAAGTGGGGCCCCTGGCTGGCAGTCCTCCTTACTGGAGTGGAAAGCAAGTGGAGCCCTTCCCAGACCCACTTATCCTGAAGCTCTGGATTGTGTCTGTCTGAATGCGACCTCCCACGACTGTGACAGAGAGTTTTTTGTGAATTCTCCCATGCCGAATATCTACTTAATGCACAACTGCTGTGTAGGACAGTGCTGAGGACAAGGTACCCAGATACAGCTGAGCCTCTAGGGAAATGATGATAACTAGGAAGGAGCACAGCCCTCTTGAACCTGGGCCATTTGAGAGGGTTCTTTGCTGAGCAGTCTTTGCGTAGAAGCAGCCATACAGCCTGGAGCCCTTGCAGACTGCTGTGTCCAGAGCCAAGTGTTGCCCAAGTAGTTCAAAGAGTCTGGGACGGGGCAGTGGGAAAAGAGGCAGGCAGTCTGGGATGGGGGCAGGCTGCTGTTCAGGACAGGGCCTCAGGACTACCCAAAGGTCTGGGACAGTCACAGGTCTGCTCTTTCCTAAGACCTTTAGTCAAAAGCAAAAGTGAATAGCTGGGTGTAGTAACATCTGTAGCCCCAGTTACTTAGGAGGCTGAAGCAGAAGTAGAACTTAAGTCCAGGGGTTTGAGGCCAGCCTCTGTAAAACATAATGAAACCTTATCTCACAAAACTAAACCAAACCAAGGCTAACAGGGGCAGCTGCACAGACCTGTGTCTACTTCAGCTTGTCATTATTGGTGATTTTAAGAACAAAAAGGAATTCTCTGGTGGCCCAAGGTTCAGGCTGGACTTTTGATGCCCACTCTGTGGGAGAAAGAATCTTTCCAGGCCTCCCCACCCCTTATGGAGCACAGGCAAGGTGACAGGAGCCCATGGGCAAGTGTGTGCTATCAACTACCAAACCATAAAAGGGATAGAGAGAAGGTAGGAATGAGAGGAAGCCAGGTTCAGGGATACTCCTGCGTAGGTGAAATCCATCCTGTCCCTACAGCACTAATGGGGCTTTATGGAAGCTGCTGGAGCAGAGGGGTATGAGATCACTTGTGCTACATCCTATTGGTTGCATAATATCACTCGCCCTGCACTCTATTGGCTGTGGTGAGTTACGGTCCCGCCCACACCCAGGGATTTGGTTTAGGTTCCACACCTAGTGCCAAGGTTGTGCAGGGCCTTGCCCAGGGCTATGGTCTTGTAGAGGGGTGACAAAGGTCATTTTTGCAAGTAAGCGGTTGCACAGGAATTGTTTCATGAAATTCTAGCAACTCCCACCTGAGAGGCAGGACATACTTAGTGTGCCTGGCTCCAGGGGCTGCACTGGGGACACAGGGCTCACAGGACCTCAGAAGTTGCAATTTCCTGCCCTTCAGACCCCCTTCCTCTGTCCTATAGAGAAAGTTAAGGGCCCTTTTCCCAAACCCTTTCGCTCCCACTAGGGTTTAGGGTTACTGCGCCCTCTAGAGGTCGTCCCGCAGCTACGACCAGGACAGTGGGTTTCTTAATGACAGCCCAGAGATGTCCAGACAAGAGACACAGCGCTGGCAGCCAGGGCAGGTGACAACACGAGAGCAACAAAGCCAGGCAGGGAGGCTGGTCAGCCTCCAGGACCCCAACCTACACTCCGGCCTCGTGGGTGCCTTCCTGGCACTCAGTCCCATGTCTACAGCAGCCTCCTGTGGCCTCAGCATAGGAGCCAGCATTGCTGAGAAGCTGGTGTTGACCACAAGACCTGGACAGCTTTTGCAGAGCCAGGCCCTGGTCTGTTCTGTTCTTGCATCTTGGTATATCCTGATGGCGGCAGTGAGTGACTGACTTGACCTGTCTTTCCGGATGTGGCTTATTTCTGCTCACTTCAGCGGGGCAGAGCATCTGGGTGTGTGCCGTCACCACAGGAGCCCTAGGTGCTGCCTCCATGGTTTCCTGCCTAGGTTAAGACTGCTAGAGTTTTGTGGTTGTTTTGCTTTTTGTTTTTTGGAGCCAGAGTCCTATATAGCTCTGACTGGCCTTAAACTCATGACGACCCTCCTGCCTCAGCCCCTGGTGTGCGTCCCCATCTGGAAACAGGGCTGGCTCCCTGCACTGATCATTGTGAGCTCTGAGGGCACTGGGAATCTGAAATTCAAAATCCTCCACAGAGGAGATGGTTTCTCCCAGTGCAAGTGTGCCCTGTCACCGGTGCCAGCCTGCTGGGAAGAGCTGGGGACAGGGCAGAGGAGAGACCAGAGGGGATGCCACAGAATGGCGGTAACCCCTAGCCCCTCATTTACTTTTGGCCCCTGCTGTCTCTTCTCCAGTCCACCTTGTGACACTTTTTTCTATGACATTTTTAAGTAGTTGTCACAGGTTGGCAGTTTAGTTTTATATTTGTAAAGCTATGAGATAATTATATTCGGGTGGCTTGAAATTGATTCAGACATTGGTGTAGGGGAAATAATACACCTCCTCACCTGCTAGATATCAGATATGCTGAGTTCACACTCCCTAAGATCAAAGAATGAATTTTAAGGAACACTGGAAATGCAGAGCAGGGAAACATTTATTGAGAGAGACAGCTCCTGAGACAATGAGCCCACTTCTCAGAGGCAGTTTTTTATCTTTTAAATTTTTTTTTCAATCACTGGCTTGTTCTGCCAGGCCTGCCCCTGGGGAGCACTGAGAAGGTGACTGAGACTGGGTGTGGTGGCCTGTAATCCCAGTGCTTGGGAGGCTGAAAACCAGAGGATCACTATGAATCTGATATGTGTAGTAAAACCTTGTAGACCCTGTACTAAATACATTTTTAAAATATTTTTGTACTAAATACATTAAAAATAAATAAAAAGAGCAAATTTGATACAATGATTAAAATAGGATATTATTTTTTGTATTTTTACAACCTCTTTTATTTATAAAAAAGGAAGCCTTTTGAAAATAAGGTAAGAAGTTTTCATCTGTTCCCTGTAAACCATAATTAATTTTAATAATGAAGGTTTGATGATATGGAGTTTTGATAGAAAAATGAAACCAATATTTTTCTTTTCTTTTTCAAATTTTCTTTAAAATTTTATTTTAAAGAGTAAAAATAGCAGAAACAAAGACAGAAAAACAGTAACAAGCAGAGTATATATAGTACAGAATTTCACAATAAGAACAAAAATTTAACATATTTTACATATTTTCATCATCAAATCTGTTTAGATTAATAGATATAGGTATGTCATATTGGTCAAACAATTAAACATTAACATTTTCAATAAACCTTATTTTTTAACTTTTCCAAATTCATTCTGTATTTAAGTCACTCTTTTAAAAAAAGAAAAAAAAATTATGGGGATTGAGGATGCAGAAAATGCAAAGTCCTGAGTTTGATTCCAGGTACCTCCCAAATTTATTTATTTATTTTTCTTGTTTTGAGTCCTTACACTAGGGAGACTATGATATTTGCATATGTAGGTCTGGTTTATTTCACTTGTGTGAATATGTTCAAGATACATCCATTTATATATGAAGTCTTCTAGTTTATCATTCCTTATAGCTGAGTAATATTCCATTTTATGAGAATACCACATCTTTTTCAACCATTTTCAGATATTGGACATTTTGGTTGTTTCCAAGACTTGGTTATCACAAATTGTACTGCTGTGAGCCCAAGTGCACCGATATCACTATGATATGATGTTTTCAGTTCTTCTGGGAAAATTCCCTGTAGGGGCATAGCTGGATTGAATGGGATTTCCAGTTCTAGTTTTTTAAGGAGTCTCCACACTGCTTTCCATAATAGTTGCACCAATCTGCATTCCCACCGGCAGTGGAGAAGTGTGCCTTTTCCCCCACAGCTCAGAGGAAGGTTTTTAGAGTGAAGTCATGAGATGGGTACAAGGTGGGTCAAAATTAAGATCAACCAGTAAGATTACAAGTCTAGCCACTTAGGTAATATTCATTCCATGGGGAAGCAGGTCATGTAGCAAGTATACATGGAAAGAATCAAGACCTTTTTTTAGGAAAGGATGGTCCAGGAGGTCCTGATCAGCCACTGGGTAACTGATGTCTAGCTAGACTTTATTAGACCAGGTTATATCTGTTATGGTATTGGTCCTTCCTTGGAAGGACACATAGGCCTGGTCATTCCATCTTTATCTTAAGGCATAGCCTTTGACAGATGCACCTCAACTACAGTTGTGCTATGGCTCGTCCTCCACACTGACTCCCTCAGCACTCAACCCTGTCTGACTGCCTATAACATTTAGCTGTGTGTAATAAAACCATACCACAGTGACCTGTGCATACCCAGATTGATGGCAGCACAATGCATGATGGCTAAATCTTGGAAGTGGCCTCCATATCTATCGGCAGAGGAATAGATAAGGAAAATGCAATATTTACACACCATGAAATATTTCTTGGATGTTAAGAAAGATAAACTTGAGATATATGGGGGAAATGGATACACTTTGAGACCATAATGTTAAGTGAAATAAATCAAATACACAAACTTAAATATTGTGTGGTTTCTCTTATATGAGAAACTCAAAGAATAAAGGACCACATAAAAGATAGACCATAGGAGCTATGGAGAAAGAACTTTCTGGAAGAGAAGGGAATTGATGGGTGGAAGGGGGAAAGGAAGAGAAGGTGGTGAAGAAATATTAGTATGCATGTGTCCATGCACAAACTCCTCACCAGGAATGTGGATATTGTGTACTATAAATATGTACTAATAAAACTAGATAAATGATACATAGTACTTGTTTAAAAACCCCAAATCGATTCATATATTCAGTGAAATCCCAATTAAAATGTCAGCAGGATTTCTTTTTTGGTGGAAACCAGCAAACCAAGTTCAAACTTCACATAAAAATGCAAAGAACAGGGATTTCTGGTGGGGCATGGAGGGCAGGAGTTGGTGCTCATGGCAGGGTGACTGGGCATTTTGTACTTCCTTGCAGCAGAGTGGGTGAAGTTCAGTTCCCCAGTGTCCTCCTTGAAAGAGGAGGTGCTAGCCCACTGTGCCCGGGACATGAAACTGAGCAATGAGTGCCAGACACAGCTCCCCTCAGAATTCACCAGGCACATGGAGAGGGGCACCTGGGCACCTGGAAACTGCTGTGCACCTCCCTGCAGTGTGAGAGGTTCCACACTGCTGCAGGGTACTACAAGGGCCAGACAGGCACTGAGCACCTGTGGCTGATACGGCAACTGAAGAACCCCCATGTGAAGGCGGCCAAGGTGGAGTGCTACCGCTGTCGGAGTGCCTCCAAGCTCCCTGAGATCGACAAGAAGCATGGGATTCTGAGACCTGGCCTCAGAGTGTTGGACTGTGGGGTAGCACCTGGGGCTTGGAGTCAGGTGGCAGTGTTGAGGGTCAATGCCACAGACACAGATTCCAGCTCTCCTGCTGGCTTTGTACTTGGAGTAGATCTTCACATCCACCCTCTTGAAAGAGAAACATTTCATGGAACTGCTGCCTGGTGGGAAGGCAGATGTGATTATCAGTGACATGGCACCCAGTGCTACAGGTACCCGTGATCTTGATCACGACAGGCTCATCAGCATGTGCCTGTCCCTTCTAGACATGGCTTCAAACATCCTGCATCCTGGGGGAACACTGCTTTGTAAAACCTGGGCTGGAAGTCAGAGCCATTGCTTACAGAAGAGACTGACTGAGGAATTCCAGAACATGAAGACTATAAAACCTCAGGTCAGCAGGAAAGAGCTGGCAGAAGTCTACTTCCTGGCTACCCAGTACCGCAGAAGGAAGGGCTCTATGAAGCACTGAACTTTCCGGCCATTCTTTTAGATCTTCTGTCCTAATTCCCTGTCACTCTCATGGGTGCCAGGTCCTTTTGAACTGAGAGTAGAGTTTGGGTGTTCTGAGGAGTGTCTGGGACCAGAGCCCAGCTGGAGAGACAAGCAGGACCGTGGGGAGCCAGTTTGGTTTTCAAAATGGAAAAGACAGGACAAAATAAATCTATAGGAGATGAGATCATTTAAAACACCAGCCTTCCATGCAGTTTTTGAGGAGTAAGTTGTTAGGAGAAGATTAGGTGGTGATTGAAGGATATAAAGAGGCAGATGGAAGAAAGGATTAAAACAGACTGTGAGGCAGTGATGGATATTCCTACACAGGCCTTTATGTAGCTCCCCAGCTTATAGACCAGTGATGGTAAGCCCTCTAGAGCTTTCAGGAATACAAACAGCGTACTGTGGCACACATAGAATAGGCTTATCACCACTGTTAAAAGTTGGCATGTTACAGAGGAATAGGTGTTCATCTATTGCTTTCAGAACACAGTACTAGGTTTTTAGCTGTTATTGTGGCTAAACAGCATAAACTAGAAAAACCTGCAGTTTCCATCTAGGGATTAATTGCCATTTTTCTGTTAAATCTAGAAACAACTTTATAGCATTGAGAGTTCCCAGAGTTTTACAGAGACATTTGGTATGTATTCATGTATGAGGGGTGCTTGCGTTTGTATGCACACATGCTTTGGTTTGCTGAGAATTATGTATTGCTGTAATACTTCAGTCTGCTGTGACCATAAAGGTAATTGCCAAAAAAAAAAAAAAAAAAAAAAAAAAAAAAAAAAAAAAAAAAAAAAAAAAAAAAAAAAACCCAACAACAACAAAAAAAACAAAAACAAAAACAAAGAATCCACAATGGTCAACACAACCTTGAAAACAAAGCTGTCGGGGGACAGACAGTCCCTAGTGGTCAGGTCTGCTATAAAGCCACAGTAAGCCAGGGTGACACTCAGAGCCAGCCAGACAGCCAGCCAGACAAGAGAGGCTCAGCTCAATGCATGCAGCCGAGAGTCCAGAGACAGCACAGCGCATGTCCCACCTGACTGCACAGCCTTGCCCTAATGACACACAGCCCTGATAGCGAAACTCTCAGATCTACCTGTGAAGGCTCCATGGCAAGAAAGGTAGGTGGGGCACAGCTCAGTGACCAGCAGGTGCTTGGCTATCCAAGGCCCTGGTTTGATCCTGAACATCACTGACAATTAAAAATAAATAAAGAGCTAGAAGACACGCAAAGATCTTCATGTACATGAGTTAGATAGAAATTCCTGGGCTGGGGAGAGAGCTCACTGGTCTAAACAACTGCCCGGAAAGTGTAAAGCCCTGGGGTCAATCCCTGGTACTGCATGCTTTGCTGGTGCTATGCTATGTGGGCCACTGAAACCGGATGTGGTGGTACACAACTGTAATCCCAGCACTGGGGAGGCTGAGACCGGAGAATCACGAGCCCCAGCTTCATAGAGAGACCTTGTGCCAAATAAACTCCAAACTCAAGTATAGGAAAGCAAAGAGCCCTATTTTTCTCACAATGCAAAAGATGGGCAAGCCACGGGACAGCTACACAGTGGGAAGAAGGACCGCTTGTGCCCGCATGGTGGCTTTGCAAGCATCTAGTCCTTCAAAGCATGTCAGACCATGTGGTTTTAGTGTGCCATCTACAAATGCCCATGACACCTCAATAAAATGTTTGAAACTTTTTAAACAGTAAAATGCTTTCAAGATTAGTGGTCAGTGGGACAAGGCACAGGGAAGCTTTTTAATGAAGATGTCCTAGTTGAAGACTGCGACAGTGGTAGTTATATGACTCTTGCCAACTGCCAAGTTCATGAAACTGTGTACATGAAATGGTGGGTTTATTGGATATAAATTATAACTCAATAAATCTGGGGATAATTAAGTTGCATTAAAAATCTTGGCATACATGTTGGTTAGGTTTCTCTGGAGGAAGAGAATTAATAGGAAATATAATTATGCAAAGATAGTTATTAGGTATCTTGTAGGATAGGAAGTGGGAGAGTCCACAAGGCCATCAGTGGATGGAGAGCTGGAGGCTCCAGGAGCTGCTCAGCTCAAGATGGAAGCTGAAGACCAGGAAGGATCAAGGATTCAGCACCAGTCCAAGGTTGAAGGCCTGGAAGCTTCCTGCAGAGTCAGTGGTGTGAGAGTGTGGAAGGCTGAAGGAACGAGACTGATGCTCAGAGGCTATGGCAGCAAGAGATGCACAACTGGGGAAGATAGGAGCTCTTAAAAATTGTGCACATTTCCCTCTCCCTTCCCTTTTTATTCCATCCATGCTATAAGCCTATTGGTTGGTGTTAGCCACATTGAGGGTGGGTCTTCCTCCTCAATTTGCTGGTCTGCATGCCAATAATCCACAGTCCTACCTAGACCTGTGCTTTACTAATCTGCTAGGTGATTCTTACTCTAGTGAAGTTGATGTCATGATGAATGATCACAGCACACAAGAACAGTGGGGGTCTTTCTGACTTAATTTCTAATAAAGTAAAAATTATATTTTTAGGAAAAAAGGAAAGCCTTCTCCAAAAGCAAAAATAACAATTTTTACACTATAGAAAAATGTTTAAACAAATCATTTTTTTGTATTATTGGGTTATAAAAAAGCAAGCCATTGAATATTTATTCTCAACATATATTCATAATTTTTTCTTTTCTTTTTCGTTTTTAGTCTTACTTGATTCTAGCATGATGTTGGTGCTATTTCTCAGGATGAATAATCTTCAGTTTAGCTTTACTGCTTTTCATTGTTCATGGAATTGTCTATAATCATCTTTCAGAGGACATTTTATGGCTAATCAACATGTGTGGACCAAGTGGACAATTCAAAGATGACAGCTGACTGGCCACAGGGCAGAGGTGACAGAAGTGTCATTATTTCACCTGGACACTTTCTACTTCCTGTGTTTCTGCTTCTATGTAGAGAAACTTTTCCTGCATAAACTTCTTCATAAGGCATGTTTAACTGCTCTGGATATTTTGCCACATTTTGTTCTTAATATCATAGGTATCTTTATTTTTTTTCTTCAATTTTTTATTGTTTAAATTTAACAATGGTTATATTACATATTTTCATCATCAGATCAGTTTAGAGTAATACATATAGGTATATAAGATTGATCAAACAATTAACATTAACCTTTCTAAATCCACATTACTTTTTTTTTTCTTTTCCCCCTTATTTTCTTTGAAAGTTGACATATTGCATATTGTCCTCACAATCATTCTACAGAGTACAGTGTGTGGGCATGACCCACCTCCCTATTGACGTTGCATAGAAAAAAAGAAAGAAAAAAAAAAAAAAAAAAAAAA
>PVJA010006628.1:0-62579 GCA_004027025.1 Myocastor coypus | reverse complement strand
ACTTGGGGTTTCCCTAGCCAGGCAGCAGGGGTTTCCACTTGGTGCCAGGCTCTCTGTTGACTGGTCTCTTCAGGAGAGCCCACCAGCCCTTCCTGCACTGCATTCCTGTGTTTCCCCACGCCACAGCTTCTCTGTATTAATAATGGCTCAGATGTGCCTCTGTGCTTCCTCTTGCCCTTGTTTTTCTTCTTCTTGTTTGTAATGTTCTATCCTTTCCACCAAAGGATCCTTCTCTTGTCTTCTAGTGCAGCTCCACTTCTATGAAGCTTGCCAGAGACCTCTGTTGCCTACAGAGTTCTATATCATCTAGTAAAACTCTCCCAACATGACTTCCAAACAGTTCACGTGTATAAAATGCCAGGTGACATTATTGTGAGGTGGAGGAAAGGCTGTAGGGAGTCTCTGTAGTGACTGAATGTGGACCTACCTGTTATATGCCATTTAGGTTATCAGGGGATGCAGCATTCTGTTAGGAGACGTATAACCATAAATGTGGCCGTTCTTAGTTTCTTCATCGAATGTCATCTTTAGAACATTATGCCTTGGCTTTGCACTGATGAGCACACTTCCATCTTCGTATAATCTCTCTCTGTCTCTGTTTCCTTCTCCTTCTCCATCTGTTTCCTTCTCTGTCGCTGTATCCTTCTCCTTCTCTGTCTCCATCTCCTTCTCCTGCAACCCCCCGTGTAGTGCCTAGCTCAGTAAGATCATTTTGAATGCAATGTAGAATAAATGTAAATCAAAAGTTTGTTACTGTACTTAGTTTGATCTCCATGGGAAATGCATTGCAAATAGTAAATGATGCTCTTTTATCTCACATGTTTTTTTTTATAGTACTTTCATTTATCTATTGTTGGTAATAAGTGTATCACAACATATAGTTAATATCATCTGCCTTTTTTCCCATTCCTACTCTGCTGTTTCCATCAGGATTTATCCTTTCATAATGGATTTATTTACTTCCTTACCACTAAGTAATTACTACATATCATTATATACAGGTGATGTACTTGATAAATTCAAAGATGTGTAAGATGGAATTCTTTCTTACAAGGACTCAGTACAGAGATGAGTCTGTTTTCAAGCACACGAATCTTAAGAATTTTGGTTGCATTAGAACGTGGAAGAATCCGAGGTTGAAAGGGTCGGGAAAGGTTGGCTGGTGGTAATTATGGAGACGAGGAGTCCAGATTTTCTTCAGTGTGCACTGTGCATCTCAAGCAAGGCGATGAGATATCTGAGACAGTCTGGTCATACTATACCAAGAGGGAATATATATTTTTTTCCAGAAGATGGACCTGGATGCGCTCACTTCATGTGGAATAATCTAGCTTTGTTTTCTTTTTCTTAGGTAGAGCACTGGCTCTCCTGTTCAGTTTCTTTGAGGAGGCCTTTGGGAAAAAACTGTACAATCTCACACTTTCTCTTCTAGTCTGAACTGTCTTACTTAGTTCCCTTCTCCGTAGTTCTGTCAAGTTGCCGTTAAGACCGGTTTGTAGGCGAGGAGAGGATGGCTTGGAGGAGTTAAGGGTTGTAAGTGGTGAAGTCTGACCTCATCAAACCTGAGCTGTTTTTTTATAGTAAGCTTCAACAAAAAGAGGGAAGGAAGCCATTGTGGTTCTGAAGGGCTGGCAGAGAGGAGGCAGTGGGTCAAGTACAATGGACACCAAACCTGGTTTCTGGTGGCTGTTCGGAAATTGTTGAGAGGTAGTGAAGTATCTTCTTTTTTTTTTTCTTTTTTTTTTTTTTTTTGGTGGGACCAGAGTTCGAACTCACGACCTTGCACTTGCCCAGCAGGCACTTCTGCCTCGGAGCTATCTCCCCAGCCCCAGTATCTTCTAAAAGTATCTGAAGATCACTCTATAGATTACAGGGGAGAAATGCATTCTTTCCTGGCAGGTGTTCTTGTATTTTGAGTGGGGAGCAATTATGCTTCTTTTTTTTCAGTTGGAATTCATTGATAATTAGGATAGTTTATTCCAGAAACAAAATCGAACTAGGGGAAACTGTATCTAACTGTATGCTAGATTTCGAGTTGAACAAGAAGTGTTGAATTGTGTGGCATAAAAAATAATGATGATAAATAAGAGCTTTATTGAGGGTTTACTGGCAAACAAAAAAAGAAAACAACAACAACAAAACAAAACCTAAACAAAACAAAAGCCCTCAAAGGAAATTCTCAAAGGAAAACGGGCTGTAAGAAGGAAGTGGCTAGGACCAGCCTGTGCATGTGGAGTGAAGGGAGGGAATCGCTTGTTTTTATTTGGGGAAAAGGGCGTCACCCTTCAAAATTAGCCTTTTTCAGGGCAGGTTTTCTTAGGCAGTTGTCTTTTGAAAGACTTTACTTTTCAGGGTAGTCTGCAGGTGACAGACTTGCAATCCCAAGGTGGTGAACACTTTTGTCCTCTCATGCCTGCAGTTTCTTGGGCCTCTTGGTGCTGGCCCACATAAGAATCCTTGTTATCTGACTTTTCTAACGGGTGCTGCATGCACTGCGTCCCTTCGTCTTTTCTGTTATCCTAGCAGGAGGCAGACACCTCTTGTAGGTCTGTCAAGTATGAAAAGCAAGAGAAGGTGGCTGGGGACTTGAAAAACTCAGCTAATTCAGGTTTTTCTCATTTCCTGCTGTGTGCTTGCCTCTCTAGCCTGGCCTGAGTTACCCACTTTGTGCTGCCCTTTTTCTACACACACCATCTTGATAGATCTTCTCCATATAGTCTTGCCCAAACTGATGATTGTTTGCCTTAATTAGTTTAAAATTTTCTCATGTACTTTTTCCTGGCCTGTTATATGCAGCAGGATCCTTTCCAGTGATCCTGAGCTGCAGAAGCCACCCACAGATCCTAGCCAGCCCAGGGAGGACAGTCACAGGCAAGCTCAGCGTGGGCAGCTGGGTAACTTCGCGAAATCCTACCTCAAAGTGGAACTGAAAGAGTGAGCTGGGGATGTAGTTCAGTGTGTAGGGCCTGAGTTCAGTCTCCAGTACCACATGCAGGAACACACACACACACACACACACACACACACACACACAAATGAACTGTACTCTTTCCAGTGTGCTGTGTTCCTAAACTTTACAGTTCACTAAGTTAGTCATCCTCAGTGTGCTTGCACTTGCTTGTAGCCAGAAGTCCAAGAAATAATGCTAAATACATTTGTAAGTTACGATCTTTTCAACTTCCAAAAGCAGTGTGGCTCTTAACCCCATCTTGGGGCAGGGAGCATCTTACTGGTTCTTTCCCAGCATTTTTTTGCCTTGCTTGTAAGTGCCTTACAAGGATGGTGCCAAGACACCAATTTTTGGGGAAGGAAAAGAGGGACTCTTAAGTGAATTTCCTTTCGGATTCTCAGGAGGAAAAGCTTTGACTTGCGGAGGTCACTTTCCTTCCTCTAGAGCACAAGCTCAGAGGAGGAGCTGATCAGGGGGAAGCTAGGGCCGCCTCTTTTCCCACTTTTTCCTGTGGAAACAAAGTCTGAAAGTGGAATGTGGTGATTGTTTTGCTGAACTGTGGAAGCTGGTGTTGGTGCTGGGGTCTAGGGCTGAACACATTCAGTGGTCCCAGCAGGCTTGGTCATTTCTTAGCATATTTTCGGCAGCTATTCTACCGTTTTAGACCCAATCACTTTACGTGAGTTGATCTTGAAAATACTTGAAAAACAGGATAGATTAAACACACTGGAGGCTGGGAATATAGCTCAGTGGCATAAACACCTGCCTAGCAAGCGCAACATCCTGAATTCAATCCCTGGTACCGCCGGAAAAAAAAAAAAAAAAAAAAAAAGAGCTGGGTGTGGTGGCTCATGCCTGTGATCCCAGCACTTGGGAGGCTGAGGTAGGAGGATTAGTGCGAGTTCGAGACCAGCTTGGGCTACAAAAGTGAGCTCAAGGCCAGCCTGAACTGCATAGTGAGACCCTGTCTCAAAAAGGCAATAATGATAATAATAATAATAATAATAATAATAATAATAAATAAACTCATAGATGTTTGTAATTTAGAAGGTCTGGAGAACAATTTATTTGTGCAGCTTCACAGCATTCTTGTTACAAAAGAGGTTACTGCATTTGTTTCTGCAACAGATCATCACAGGTTTATTATTCTTAAAGAAAGAATAATAAACACCTGATTGAATTATCTGAGAAACATTGGTGGGAATAATATGGCTGGGCCTAAGGGTGTCATGTAAAGTTTTTATATCTATGGCCTCTTGGCTATCTGGAAATTTTGTTCTTATTTATGTTCCAGCCTGTGTGTGGTATAGTGCAAAGAAAAATGTCATTCCAGATGTTCTGCATGTTTCTTCTTTCAGTCTTTCCAAAGCTCAGTGAAAACAGAGAAGGTCTGTAGTCTACCCTGAGTTTCACAGCTAAGTGAGAGAGCTGGACTCTGAACTCGGGCAGACTACCCAGGCTCACTGTTTCAGTAGCAGCTCTATGAGAAAGTTCATGGGCCAAGTCCTTCTTCCCTCAAGTCCCTAGGCATGGACATGACCTATTCTGTAACTCTTACTCTTCACTCTGGACAGGCATAGAATGATTTGCTTGGGGAAAATCTTTATATTCTTTAGGAAATTGCAACTTGGAAAGTGGTCTTTTAGGAAAAAGCAAGGCTTTCTGGAGAGGAAGTCCATCTTCACTTCCTCTCTTCTGTGCTTACATTCTTTTCTTTGTTGGCTTCCACCCCTAGGGCCCCTCTTCCTGCTTCATCTCCAGCACGGAAATGTTGACCCTTCTGCTATAGGATAGCTGCCAAGTAGAGGTCTGTGGGTTTTGCAGGGCAAGTTTAGGGACTTCAGATTTTATGCCCTGGCTTATCTTTGCTACCTGATTTGTTATGATGGGTTGCAGAAAATGTGTTTGTTTTTATTGGCATAGGCCCAAGGTCACAGAGCCAAAAATCTTCCTATTTAAGGAAAAGTCCCTGTCAGCTCAATTATCTCATGCTCCATCTTTCCTAATGGATGCTGTGTGTTTTTAATTTTCTTTCACTTTGAAAACTGACAGAACCAAGCAGGAAGTGTTGGGAAGCGGCTGGGGGGACTTTCCAGCTTCCTGGTACTGACACAAGGAGGCCAGTGCCAGAACTAGGAGGCATCCATGCATGGTCATCTTCTCGTGTGTATGGTGTAGAATCCAAAGGGCACAGGTCGAAAAAAACTGATTTGCTAGGGATTTTTTTTTAAAGAATTTTTTATTTATTTATTTATTTATTTATTTATTTATTTTTTCTTGTTTCAGAACCTTTGTTTATTCACTCATTTTTATGGCTGGCTCAGCCCACCCGGAGGGCAGGGCTGGCACAGCATGTGGTGCCAGGCATTGAACCATGGTCCCTGAAGCTGCCCAAGCTTTCCCAAGCAGGTGCTTTAGACCACTGAGCCATCCCGCCGGGCCCCTTGCTAAGGATTTTACATTACCAAGCTTGGAGCCCAGTTGCCAGTACTTAGGATAGAGCGGTGCCTGAGAACCAGCTTCCCTGCAGACCAACTCTTCTGCTGAAAAGGAGGATAGCAATGGCACCTCTTCCTAGGGTCATTGTGAGGTTCCATGAAAGCCTGCAGGAGCTTGGTGACGAGTGCAGCTAGATGCTGAGGACAGAGTCCTAGTTATTGCTGCGGTGGTGCCCAGGCTGCCCATTGCAGTGATTGCCTGAGAATGGTAGAACATTTTTTTTTTTTTAAGAGAATAAGAAATATCTAAAATTAGAAACAATACAGAGTTTCACTAAACAAGGTAATAGGAATCCAGCAATGATTGCTCCATATTGTTGTCTTCAAATTAGTTGCTCAGATTGTCAGATATAAGGATGCAAAATTGGTCAAAAAAAGTTTCAGAAAATTAAAAAAGAGAGAAAGAAAAATTTAAGGATTAAACCGCTCCTTTTCTTTCTTTTTTCTTTTTTTTTTCCCCCCAGGAACCGGGAATCAAACTCAGGACCTTGCACTTGCCAGGCAGGTACTTGTGTCCCTGAGCTATCTCCCGCATCCCCTTAAACTGTTCCTTTCAAACAAATAACACAAATAAGCAGTGCAGCTATCCAAGCTATAGATGAAGCTTCTTGACTTTTGCATTTATATATTTACAATTTAAGTAAATAGCTGAAAATGCAAAAACTTAAGTAAGCTGTTAGCTTATGAAGCTATTACCTTGACCCCCTTTAGCCTTAGTGTCTCTTCTTTCTTCACACTGCCTGGAGTGTCCAGGATGTCTGAGTTAAGTTTCTGCTCATGTCTCATGTAGAACATAAGCATCTCAGTATGTATTATTCTTTTCATTGTATGATGATACAGTTGCCCTTTTATTCACAATTACCTGATGAAAGAAATGGAAGAAGTAAACTTTCCAGACAGTTCGTGTGTGTGTGTGTGTGTGTAATTTTGCATTTGTGCTATTAGGGAAATTCAGTCTTTTTATTGTACACCATGGCTTCTGTCAGAGGAGTGAGTCTTGTGTCAGGAGCACCATGCTTCCTCTAGCTCAGCATCTTAGTAATGGGACCTGAATCTCATGCTCACCGCCTACGTAGACAAAGAAGTAATAAGCTCAATTTAAGTTGATATTCAGCAGTGTTGTTTATAATAAATTTAACTTTTGAAATCAACTATTTAAAATGTCATGGGGCAGAGAATAATGGTCTTACAAATGTCATTATAAATGGATAGGAGGAAGGATATTTTCATGGTATCTTTGAGTTGTATTGAAATCTTTTCCTATTTTATAAGTGAGTTATGTATTATACTGGTACATTGGAACACTTACTCTGTTGCTTGGCAAACCTGATGTCAAGGAAATAACAATTTTAAATGGTTACTTCAGATTTCAAATTTATAAAACCATTCAGGAAACATAGTTCTCACTTTCTGTGTAGTGGGAGCAGTTTGTATTAACTTCCATTTCAAAACTAAAAAGTATTATTAGTCATAGAATTAAGCTTAGTCGGTGCCAGATTAATTTGTAATGTAAATATAACTTAAGGCACAAGATGCTGATTTTCCTATACGGCATCATAACAATAATATATTTCAAGGATGGAAATAACTTGAAATCTACTGCAGGTTCGAAATCCCTTATTTGCAATCCAAAAAGCTTTGAAAACTGAAAGTTATTATCATGACTCATTTGGCAGGATATTCTGTCTTGAATTGACATAAAGCTCTTCATAGATCTTATTTATCCCCATCAGTGTATATGTACTTGAATGAAAAGTTCTTGCCTGAATACTGGTGGGGGTGTTAATGTTCCATATGATATATGCACTGTATTATCTTTCTAAAACCCCAAACTGCATTTTGAAACATTCCTGGTCCATAGATTCTGAATAAAAGAGAGCAACATGTTCCTCTCCAGATAGTCACTGTAGCCAGAGGATTCTCTCCTCCTTGTATTTCTGAGGACCGACAGTTCCTCTTTATCTGTTTCCAGGACAACCATGAACATGGCTCTATCTGCACTCAGAAGTGTCCCATTTTGGACAATAAATTATATGATCACCATACTCACCATCCGTGAAATCTTGGTATCAGGCGCTGTGGTACTGGTGAATATCTGTACATCTCTAGTAAATTCCTATTATAAAACTTTGAAATAAACAAGATTCCAGGATATAGTTTACAAATCTAAAATAATTGAAAGCATTATTCATAAGATATAATTGTAAAGTATACCTACTGCCTTCCTATGTAGAATTCACCACAGCTTATATTTCTTTTTATGACAGTTGATCATTTTCTCCATTGCAATTGCTGGTGTATGAGCCTTCTCTGACTAGGTACAAGCTCTCTTTCTATTCTCCCTTTGCTTGTCGTGATGCCTGAAGTGTATATAGCAGCTCCCACTTAACAATAGAGGATAATTTACAGGACTCTCAGTGAATACCTGAAACCATGGATACTAGCAAGCCCTTTGTATACTGTTTTCTGATACATGCATATACATAATGAAGTGTACTTACGAGTTGGCACAGTAAGAGGTTAACAATAAGAATCATGAGATAAAAGTTATAATAATATACTGTAGTAAGATCACTGAAAACTTACAAATTGTTTATTTCTAGATCATTCCATTTAACATATTCCTACCTTGGTTGACCTCAAATGACTCTAACATGGAAAAGGATATGGCAGGTGGGGAGGAGGGACTTTATAGTGAGTTACTGTCTATTTTAAATATTTATTGAGAATTGATGTTTGACATACTTTAGTCTCTGGAGTCTGAGTGTGGAGCAAAACAATTGAGATTCTTGGAGACTCTTATTTAGTGGGCCAGACAGATTTGGGGACCTGGTTTTAGCTGCTCTGCTGAGGAATTGATTTCGAAGCTTAGTCTGAAAAATGAATAGAAATTAGTTAGCCAGAGAAGGGAACTGACTCCCTTAAGGCTGTGGGGCAACAGGCAGAGGCCTTGAGGCAGCTGCTGGTGGAGTTAAGGGTGCAGACAGCGAGCATGAAGAAGAGGAGCCTGTTGGCATCCGAGGGCCTCAGCCATGAGCGACAATGTCCTATTTGTGCTTCGAAGAGAGTGTTCTGGCTACAGGGCCAGCACTCAGTCAGGGCTGCGTGGCAGAGGGCAGTCAGACTGGCTGCTTGGTGCAGTCTTTGTAGAAGGAAGCGATTGTTCTCAATCACTGGTTTCACTTTCCATTCGTACAGTGTTGTACCTGTTCTCTTGGACAGTAGTTGTACATGCTTAGCTTGGGACTTCAAGGGTAAAAGAAGTAATTTCAGTTTTCTTCCAGGTTAAGAGTAGAGCCAGAGGTTTAGGTTTTGACAACTAAGGAGAAGTTGTGAAATAAAAAGCAAAAAATGCCCTGACTCATGGTAACTCTTGCTTGAGCCAAGGGCCCGAAAGGTTAAAAAAGTAGAAAATTAGTGTGCAGAAAGTGAAACTATTCCGGGAATGCCAGCTTTGGGGGCTCCAGTGAAAACTTGGAACTGATTGGAAAATGCCCTGCTAAGAACTCCAGGGTGTGAGGGCCCCTGAAGGGTAAGACTCTAAAGTATGCAACCTGTGGGAGTCCAGGGCTGGGCGGTGCTTGTTTTTACTTTGCTTACACCTTAACCTGTGAAGCCAGGCAATGCTGCTGGGGAATCAACTTTGTGTTTTAAAGTTTAAAGAACCCTACCTGAATATTTGCAGAGAATTAGACTGGAGGTAAGTCTTTGGGGCCTAACTTTGAGAACCTTTTCTAAAGTGTGCAGCCCAGCTCTCTGGTGGTCGCAGTTTTAGTTTTCTACACGTCCTGAGAATGTTCATGAATTATGAACCATCATTGCCCTTCTTCCCCAAGGAAGCGAAGTGATGAAGTTTTGACTTCAGGCTGTTTGATTGAGCTGCTGCTTATGAAGTGATTCATGTACGGACTTAGTGGGATTCTGATGCCCAGATTAGGAATAAACTGCTGGCAGTTTAATTTAAGGACAGCAAAGGCCCCCCTTATTTTTTATACCCCTGAGCTACACCAGTAACCCTGGCACTTTTCTCAAGTTGGCTGTATTTGTAGAAATGCTGTGGTTCACCCCCCCCCCCATCACTCACGTACTTTCCTGTTGTCTTCTTTGCTGAGTCTTCTTATTTCTTTTTCCCAGGCACCTTGGGAAACTTGCCCACTCCGACGTCCTGTCTCTCCTGAACATTTGCGTGTCTTTCCTATAGCGGGAACACTTTCCAGCACAATCACAGCAGAGCAGTCAGTCAGAGAATAGCATTGGCAATTGGTACCCTTAATCCATAGACCTTGTTGGAATCTGGCAGGTATCTCAGTCGTGTCCCTTGTGGGAAGAGTCTGATCCAGGCCCAAGCATTGCACTTGGCTGTCCTGTGTTTTTCTCAGTGTTCTTGAACTTGATAATTGATAATTGTAGCCCATTTACCTTATAGAGTATCAGTTTGGTCTTGTGGGTTGTTTCCTTATGATGAGAAGCAGGTCATGTACTTTATTATTTATTATTTTTTAACAAGAATATCACAGATTCTCATGGAGAATAAATACTCATGGAGTATTTATTACTTCAATGTGACCCTTTATTGGTGATGTTCATTTGATGACTTGATTAATGAGGTATCTGTCAAGTGTCTCCATTGTAAAGTTACTCTTTCTGTCTTTGGAATAAAAATATTTTGTGGAGGGCTGGAGAGAGAGCTCATCAGACTAAACTCCCTTTTAGGCAAGTGCAGGGACCAGGTTTGATCCCCAGCACCACAGGCTGCACAGGCCCGGCCCTCGAGTCTGCTTGAACGGCTGCTGAGACTGAGGGTAGTGGTGCATGCCTGTAATCCTAGGGCTGGGGAAGCTGAAAACAGGAGGATCACTACGAGTCTGAGCTGCATAGTGAGACCCTGTACCAAATACATTAAAACAAAGACAAAAACAGTAATTGTGAGAGGTTCTTTTAAGACTACACAAGTACTGTAATCTTCGAGTTTCTAAACAAAGTTTCACATAATCGTCTATTAATATTTCTTGACTAAATACTGCTTTGATATCTACTAAAGGTCCATCTTTTTTATTTTATTTTATTTTTTCTTGTTTCAGAACTTTTGTTTGTTTATTTTTATGGCCGGCTCAGCCTGCCCTAAGGGCAGGGCTGGCGCAGCATGTGGTGCGGGGGATCGAACTGCGGTCCCTGCAGCCACCTAAGCTTTCCTAAGCAGGCGCTTTAGACCACTGAGCCATCCTGCCGGGCCCTAAAGGTCTATCTTCTAATTCCAATTCTTTCATTTTTCCATATTTATTAGTTGGTATTTTATGTTAAGGAAAGACTTTTTTCTTTCTGTTTCCTTATTCATTGATTTCTGTATTTTAATTTCATTTTTCCAGTAATGGGAATTGAGTTGGTGGCCTTTACCCTGAGCTACATTCCTACCCCACCCCTGCCTTTTTATTTCAAGAAAGTTTGTCTTTAAGTCACTAAGGTGTACCAGCTAGGCTCAGACTTGAGATCCTCCAGCTCTGGCCTGGGAGATGCTGAGATCTCAGACATGTGCCACCACATGCAGCTGCTCTAATGTTCAAATTCTGTGACATTTCACCAGCCCCTTCAGGTTGGGGATGCCCTTTTGCTGTGTCCCCCAAATCTCTTGAGGCTCTTCCTACTTTATGGCCCATAGTTAGTATGTAACCATCCTGGTTCAGGCTAGTCTTTTTAGATTTCCCTGTCCTGGCTATCATTGACCAAAAGAATTTCTGGTTCTTCTCAGTGGAGAATGGAATGGCATTTATGGTAACAAATATGATTTGAGCACTATCCAGGCTTGCTGCTATTGGTGTGCTAATGGGCAGGGTTTGAGAACATTGTTTAAGTATATACTTACTCATAATTTCTTATCTGTATTTACTGAGATAAGCTCATGAGTACAGAGCTATTCCTTGAACCCTAGCTGGACACCCTGGGTGATGCTGTCTTTCTCTCCTTCTGTAACTCCTGCCCCCACAGTGAGAGGCTTGGGCTTCCATTATCGAATTCCTATCTTGCCTACCCTCACCTCATCTCACTTTGCTTGGCTGCCCATGTCGGTGAGGATGACCTTCTCACTTCCTGCCTGCTGCCCACAAGCCCCGCCACCCAGCTCTGGGCGGCCCTCCTCTACTGGTCCCGAGCCTCATCACCCACACGGGCTCCATGCTCTGTGTGCAAGGATGCCCTGCCTCCTCCCCTGAGCTGGTAGTGTTCTGTGAGGGGCTCTGCCTGCTTCTTCTGCCTTTTTGCTATGCCAGTGTCTACTCTGTTAGTTTCCCACAGCTTCCATGACAGATGAGCACAAACTGGGCAGGTGAATACAACAGAAATTTATTCTCTTACAGTTTTAGAGGCCAGAGGTGGAAATTAAGGTGCAGGCAGAGTTGACTCCTTTGGACCCCCTGAAGGCAGTCTACTCCACTCATTCTTCTCTTCTGGCCTCATGGTTTCTGGCAATTGTAAGCCTGTTGGTGAATCCTTCCTGTGTCTGTCTCTGACTTCAAATGTCATTCTCCTTTTGGTGTCCAGATTTCCAAAGTGTGTCGACCACAATGGACTTGGGGCTGTTGGAGCGTGGCACATACCTGTAATCACAGTACTCTGGAGGGAGAGAGGATCAGTGCGAGTTTGAAGTCAGCTAGGGGCTACATCATGTGTTCTAGACCAGCCTGAACTGCACAGTGAGACTGTCTTAATTTTTTTTTTTAAGGTTTGTGAGCTTTTTTTTTTTAAAGAATTTTTTATTTTATTTATCCATCCATTCTTGTTTCAGAACCTTTATTTGTTTATTCACTCATTTCCATGGCTGGCTCAGCCCGCCCCGAGGGCAGGACTGGTGCAGCATGCAGTGCCGGGGATCAAACCGGGGTCCCTGAAGCCGCCCAAGCCCTCCCAAGCAAGTGCCCCAGACCACTGAGCCATCCCGCTGGGCCCCTTAATTTTTTTTTTTTTAAGGAAAAAAAAAAAAAAAGAAATCTGTGTTAATAAAAATGTTTGTACCTGGATGATTGCTCCAGATTTATTATTTGAGAGAATTTATCTGCGTAAGAAAACAACCTTATATGACCTCCATAGCTTACATGACTACTGCTCTCTAGAAGCCTACTTTGCAAACTATTTCTTTCTGTAGCACAGAATGCTATATAAACATGTGTCCCATGACCCTCCTTCAAGACTCACGTTCTGTGGGACTCCCTTGCACACACAGGTACTTAAGTACAGCTTTTTTCCCATTAATCTGTGCTATGTCCCCTTAATTCATAGCCTATTCCAAGAACCTAGAAATGTAGCAGAAAATCATTTGTTCTTCCTCTGTAGACCCATGTGACCCAGTATGACCTCATTTTAGTTTGTTGACATTGCAGAGACTTCATAATGGGAGCAAGGGAGAAAGACAAGATAGAGGTAAGCTCTGTAAGTTGCTTTGAGGAGAATGTTCCTATTTCCAGTTTGTTCTTATTTTTCAATAAAAATAAGAAGAGGTTGGCAAATTCAAGTCATATCTGGGTCCTTTAGTGAGACTCTGTGTGAAAATAAGGAAATGCAAGGGTCAGGGATATAAATCAATGGTAGAGCAATCCTGGGTTAGATCCCATGACTGGAAAAAAATACCAGGCTACTCTGCTGACTTGTAGATCATCTTGGAAAACTTGGGACTAAGAGGGAAGCTTTACTGCACAGGACCCTGTGCCTTGAAGCCTTGTGGCCAGACCTTCAACATATGCATGCCTCGCTAGGATGGAGGTGTGTCCCCAGCTGGCCAGTTGCAGGCCACACAACTGTGTTGGGTACATGGAGTCAGCCAGGCACATGTTCTGGGTTCTATAGGCAGCATTTTCTTGGAGCACTTGTGGATAGACAGCTGTCATCAGCCCTATTGGAGAAGGCTCTGTAGTGTAGGAAAGCCACCTGGAGCATGGCCACACTTGTAGTTTGGCCAGGGCCCTTTATTTCCCTGAAGACTGATAACCTATCTCTTCATTTGCTTTCTTTTCATGTTCTGAGCATTCCCATATAATTTAAATATTCTTCTATAATCTGAAAAGTCCATTGCTTGACTACTTTTCATTTAAACACCTAAGTACTTCGGTTAACCTAAGTTTCTGTTGTTACAAATAATGCTTTTAAGCATCTTTGACCATAAAGTTTTTGTCTGCACAAATTATTATTAACTTGCAGTAATTACAATTATTGATCAGATCAGACTAAGCCCTTTATGCATCATACTGAAGCCTTATCATAAACTCTGAAAAAGTTATCCCCATTTCACAGGACAGAAAATCAACGCATAAAAGAGTTTGGGTTCTGCTACCTTCTATGTTTGTTCTTATAGCAGTGCCCTGAGATGTGGTTATAATTACCCTGTGGAGTATCCCCAACCCCCACCACTTTGAGACCTGAACAGCTTCTGTAGTTGTGGGGAGAGTAGAGGATGCTAGAGGATTTCTGAGTTTGTTAAGGGAATGGGAAGTTGATTTCTCATTTAAAGTCATAAGTCCCTGATCCTCATCTCATATAAGATTTAGGGATAAAGATAGAGTATTACCACAGGTTCATTCCTTGTGCACTTGTGACGAGCACAAGAGCCCATGGGGTCTTTCCTGACTGATACCCTCCCCATGCATGGGTAGCTGTGCTGGCCTGGAGCCATGGTGTCCATTAGACCTTAAATGCTGTCCTGTGTCCTACATGGTGGCCACCATCCTCCATAATAAGGGCATTTTGGGGTCCTGTGAAGGTCATGATGACTCTAGCAAGAAGTTCCATATTGTGAAAGTAACTAGTAAGAGCCAGAAAAGATTGACTGTCATTATTAACATCCCAGTATTTTTTCTTTTCTTTTTAATTGAAAGCAGCTTTTTTCTTTTTCTTTTATTTTTTAGAGGAAAATTTATTTATTTATTTATTATATTTAAAAAAATATTGACACAGTTTCAGAACACATTAGTAGGACAGCCACAATAATTGATACAGTGCATATTGTTGTCTTCATAGTAGTTGTTCAGAGTAAAAAATGCAGACACGATAACTCTTCTAAACACTATTGGTACAGATATTTCTTCTCACTGGACTAAGAAAAAGTATTTGTATGCATAGAGCAATATTCCATAATATTGGCAGAACTCGCAGTGTTGGAAGCTGTTGACTTGAGCTTTTTACAGCTCAGCATGCTAATCTGGCTTTACTTTTTATGCCTCATGGTTAAACTTTTCTGCTGGGTGGTTAAGACCAAGTTGAAGCAAGACCTATATAACAAAACATGTAATTTTTATATCTGACAAGGTCAGTCAAATTCCCTCAGAATTTGCCTTGAAACCATGTACGGCATTTTGTAGAAGTTATGTCAGTGTCAGCTATCTGGATGAATCATGGCCATTGCTTGACCAGATTGCTGTCTGTAAGAGCTTGAGAGAATGTTTTCTCTCTAGGTGGCTCTCCTTAGGCACACTGTACATCATCGATCCCTTTCCTCTGTGGCCCATAATCTCCTTGAACAGAAAATTTGGGACATCACTGAGTTATAGGATGTTACAGTAGAGGATCTCTTATGTCCTGAGTCCTCACTGACTGGAAGGGCTAGAGCCAAAATATTAGCTAACCTTGTAGCTCTTCTTTTTCTGTAATGTTTGGTCTGCAAACTTAAGTTGTTAAACCTCCAGAAGAGAAGCTTAATGATATCATTACCCTATAATATAGGTACTTGGACTTAATATCGCTGTCATTGTAAATATTAAATGGCTTAGACTTAATATGGAACTGGTATTTTCCATCAATTACTGATATTCTAATATTCCCAGTATTTCTTAGAGGTGTCCTATTTGTAAAAGTGTGGTAGCAGTTAAGTCCATGTTGGTCAGGGAAAACTTTCTTGGAAGGGTAAGATTCTCAACTGTTCCCTGAAAGCCAAGAGAAAAGTGACTTGGCCCTGAGTGTTACAGGACAAACAGCGTGCAGAGAGATTTAAGGAGGACGGAGTAGAGTTTTTGGGCTGGGAAGTTTGGCATTCCTAAGAGGTCCTGATATTAAAACAGAGATTATTTTTAGAGTGGGAAGGAAAATGGTCTCATGGCTCAGTGTTAGCTGTTCATAGGCAGTGACATGCAGCAGATGGAAATGGACAAACACTAAATGTGCTTAGGCTTTTTGTGGTTTTCAGAACCTTAAATAAATATGAATGTTAAATTGACATTAAGGTAATAGAACATTAGCTTTCTGTGGGACTTATTTGTGTTCCTGAAATAGTTTTCTAGGTTAATCAGTAACAGGCTAGACGGGGCACACTTAACTTCTTCTGCTTTCAAAAGACTCTTCAAGGACCTGGGTAGATGGCCCGAACATCAAGTCCAGTGACGCTGTTTAATGAAGCAGAAACTAAAATGAAACAATTAAGAGAATATACTCAAGTGATGCAACAGGAAAAATCCCCACTGGTTCTTTCCTGTTGCTGTTAAAGAGCAGAGGGAGGACGTGGGGTGGAGAGAGGAAGACACTTTTATTTTGACATGTGGGAGTGGGGAAATAATTGTTTTCCTAGTGCTGACTGCAAAAATACAGCTCAGGTTAGCCAGGATGTGCAGTGTGTTCCCTTGATTCCCTCTTACCAGGAAGGTACTGAAAGGGGTGGGAAGTGTGGGCTTCTGAGGGGGGCTGGGTAGGAGAGGTTGGGAAACTGGTTTCTGCTCTTTTGGCCCAGCTACCGGAGTTGGCACAGGGCTTATGGGCAGCAGGGCTTTGTGAGTCCTTGCTGTGGCCCCTGTAGCACAGGCTTCCTGCATGGATGCTGAGTTAGACAGAAGCATAGAAGCCTCTGTGCCTCTTCATGTGGGCCTCCCTTGACGGGGCCCATCATAAGTGAGGCCTGTTTAGAGCTGGGTGAATCTAGAGCACGTGATGCTGGAATTGAGTTATGGTGCAGTGCCAGTCTCCAGGGCACTAAGATTAGGGATGTGAGTGCTACCTGCCCTAAGTAGTCTGGGCAGGATAAGAGACCAAAAGAAAGACTCTTTTAAGGTTCCTGTGGTTTTGCTTCTGCCAGCCATGGACTGAAACTTCTACAGACTGTGGACATTATCAGCCTTTTGTCCTTTCACTTGTGGGAGTTGGATGTTTTGTCTCAGCAATGAGAAGAGTAATTAAGACAGTAATAATGGAATAATGGGGAAATGGCATGTGTGGCATCATTATGAACTGAAAATTGTGTTTTCTTAAATATTCCGTCTGGTTCTGAAGTAAATGACATTCTAACAAATAAAAAGTCATGCTGGATGGGCAGAATGACTTAATGTTCTGTAGCACAGTATGGTAACCATGGTTGACACAACAGTTCATTGAATATTTTGATTTAACTTGTCAACAGTATTTTGAATACTTCCAACACAAATAAATAATAAATGCCTGAAATATTAATCTGGCCATTGTACATTTTATAGACTATGTGCATTGAAAAGACACATCGTCATAAGAATGTATAATTACTGTGTCTGAATTAAAAATAAATTTTTTTATAAACAAAGGCAAAGGGCCCAAGACTCTTGTTCAAATCAAGGCTCTGCCACTCTGCAGTAGCTCTGTGACCTTGGGCAAGTATTTAACCTTGAGTGCCTCAGTTTCTTCCTTCATCAATGGAATATCTATTCTAGAGGGTCGCTGAGAGTCTGGTGAGTTAATACTCCTAAATGTGCTTTGAAGCTGGCTAACACCCTCAGTGCACTTAGTGAGTCACTAGCGACTGTTAATATCTCTGTGGTGCAGAGTGAGGATACTCTCCTGCCAACTGGCAGTATTTTCAAGGGCCTGCAGGTCTCCACTGGGATCAGGCAGACCCTCACACATAAGGCTCCTGCTCACCCATGGGCTGGGTCCCCAGAGCTTACAGGGTATGATTCAGGCCTTTGAAGACTCAGTTTTCCTCAGTAGGGCACTTGCCCTGCCAGAAGGGTGATCAGCTCCATGGGTGCCCTGTGCAAACACCGTGTTTCTACTGTACACTTGACCAAGTCACCATGCTTGGCAGAGGAGAGCCAGTCCCAAAACTGTGTTTCTGTTTTTGGTGGGAAGTGTTTCTTTCCCTCTTCATGCCAGCCATGCTGAGGGATTCAGTAGCCACCTATGACCTTGTTGAGCATTCAAATAAAGAAAAAGTCCATCCTTGTGAAGGAAATGTCTCCTGGGGAGCTCTTGTGTGTGTTTGTTGGGTGTCTGCAGGAGTTTCTGTGAGACTGTTTCTAGTTTCACCTACAAATCCATTTAGCAATATTAACATAGTGTTCCAGCTCCAGGGGAGCCTTAGTATCTTTCAGTAGATTAAAACTCATAAAAGGGAAACGGTGATTGGAATAATGGTAACCATTAGAGGCAGTGTGTTCTGTGAGTTCAAGGAGAGGGAGGATGTGCATGTCTTCAGCTGGCAGGACAGGCACTGTAGAGACAGCATTTGAATAAGATGGTTGGTTGGATCTTCCCTGGATGAGCCTTTTCCCTGAGCTCTAGCCTGATATATCCAATTATATATCCAACATTTCTTTTAGGACATCCCCAAAATATTTCAAACCTAAGACCTAAAACCAATTTCACTATCTCTCCTCTTATTTTATTATTATTATTATTATTATTATTATTATTATTATTATTTTAATTTATATATTTTTGTACAGATCCACAGGGTCTCACTACACAGATCAGACTCATAGTGAGTCTGTTTTCAGTCTCCCAAGCACTGAGATTGTAGGCATGCTGCTGGGGATCAAACCTTGGTGCCTGAGTCTGTCTAAGCAGGCACTTAAATCTGCTGAGCTATCTGGCTGGCCCTGTCTCCTGTTGCTTCATTTTGTTTTGTTTAGGGGAGAGTACCAGGAAGTGAACTCAGGGCCTTGCACTTGCCAAGCTGAGCTGTGCCCCTGAGCTGTCTCCCTGGCCCTGACTATCTCTCCTCTTAACCTTTTTCATTCCCCTATAGAGTTACCGCTCACTTAGTCTGGAAAAAAAGTAAAGGAGGCCACAGAAATCTAGAGATGCTTGAAGGAGGAGGAGGAGAGTTAGAAATTGAGAAGAACGAACCCAAAGGTTTCTAGTTTCTCTATGAAGTTAAAGGAAAGATCCTTTGCTGCAATGGCTAGGAAGTGAGTTAGGAAGTGTGAGAATTGAAAGATCTATGACTGCACCTGTGGGAGGTGGCATCTAAAGGTGAGGAGGGAAAAGTAGAGGCGATCTGCAGAGACTGCAAGCTCGAGTGGGGTGATAAGTACACACACATTTGTAATGAGATTGTCTGGGACTATCATTTATTTTTGCAGTGGGAGCCAACGATCAGAGAAAGGCAGTGAGATCCATTCGCAGTGGGAAAGTGGAAGAGCTCTCTGCTGGGAGTTGAGTGAGGCCACAGAACGGGTGTTCTAGGGAAGCCAGACGAGCGAGTGAGGCCCAGACACCGAAAGGAAGGTCAGGGAGACAGGGCTCACGCGGCAGTGGTAGCGCACAGGGTTCTGTGAATGCCAGGGTAGGCAAAGGGTGCCGAGGGTGTTGCAGGCTTAGGGAGAGCACTTGGAGGCCTGGATGTGGAATCGACTCTCTCCTGAGGGCACCAGTGGAAAAGCAGTGAAAGGTGTCTTAAGTATGTGAGTAAGTGGCACAGATTCGTTTTTGGGATGGTGGAATCTCAAGTAGGTGTGGAAATGCATGGAAGACAGGATGGCCTGAAAACGGACACTGTTGTGTAATACAGGCGTGAAAGGTGCTCTCTGGAGCCAGGCTGCACCGGTGAGCATGGAAGGAGGCTAGGAGTGACAAGGGCAGCAGACTGACAGCACGTGGGGACTGCAGTGGCAGTGGGGGAGGACGGGACACGTGGGTGGGTGGGGTGGTGCAGAAAGGGCTCGCTGGGGACGTCTGGCTGCTTTCTACTAATGTACTTAAAGTGAGTTTTCTCTGTTTGCCCAGAGTATTGCTTTTGGGGCTCGCCAAAAGAAGCACACATCTGCATGAACATGACGTGCAACAGGGGTGCTCAGGGCCTGCTGACCAGATGAAGACCTGTGCTTGTGAGGCTGTGCTGTGTTCTGAAACAACTGCTTATTCACTGTCTGTACTAAAAATGAGGGCCATCTTGGTGTCTCTTCCAGCACAGAAATGGAGGCCCTCAGTTGGTTTCTACATCTGCTGCTGATGGTGTTGAAGCAGTGTACCTTGGTATCAGAAGCCAACACTCACTGCTTCAGGCACCCGAGTAGTGGGCAGCCAGCGATGGTAAATGTTGTGAAGTAGCTTGGTAAAATCTTCCAAAAGGTGACAAAACATTTTGCCTACTAAAAAAATTATGGGACCTCTAATTCAAGATCTGGAAATGTCAAACTCTGGCGTGCCCATGTTCTTAGTAGCACAATTTGTCATAGCTAAATCTTGGAAACAACCCAAATGCCTATCAACTGAAGAATGGATTAAGAAAATGTGGTATTTTTACACAATGGAGTATTACTCAGCTATAAAGGAAGATAATCTCAAGGCTTTTATTTATTTTAGCTAATTAATTTGGTATAGGGTCTTACTACATAGCTTGAACTTGTAGCATTCCTCCCATCTCAGTCTCCCCAGCACTAGGATTACAGGCATGAGCCACCACGCCCGATTTCAGTGGCTGGTATAGCATATGGTACCAGGGATCGAACCTGGGTCCTTGCACTTGCCAGGCAGGCACCTAGACCACTGCGCTCTCTCCCCACTCCTCAAGGCTTTTATAGGTAAATGAATGCAACTAGAGACCATACTCATAAGTGAAATAAATCGGGCTCACATGTGTAAATATGGTATTGCCTTGCTAGTGTAGACACCTGAAAGAGTAAATAAAATCTGAAAAGTACAAAAGATTCCGTAAAAGGCAAATGACCTGTTCAAAGTGAAGGAACAACTTGGATGAGGGAAAGGAGAAAAAAAAGAAGGAAAAGAAAAAGAAATACATATATGGGGGCCTGGCAGGATGGCTCAGTGGTCTAAAGCGTCTGCTTAGGAAAGCTTGGGCGACTGCAGGGACCGCGGTTTGATCCCCAGCACCACATGCTGCGCCAGCCCTGCCCTCAGGGCAGGCTGAGCCGGCCATAAAAAAAAAAAAAGAAATACATATATGTATATTCACAGGATAGCTTGGATAATTTTTCTCTTCTTTCTAATGCTTTTGACCAATGTTGCTTGCTTATATCTGGCAATCTGAGCAACTAATTTGAAGACAACAGTGTACAATATAGCAACCATTGTTGAATCCCTGTCACTTTGTATTGTTTCTAATTGTGTGTGTGTGTGCGCGTGCGTGCGTGTGTGTGTGTGTGTGTGTGTGTGTGTGTGTGTGTGTGTTGTGTTTATAACTACTTTTTATTCTCTTTAAGAAAAGTGTGGCTAGAATGACAAATATGGTAAATTATAATCTGGACAAGTCTCAGTATGGAGAATCTGTTTGTGGCCAAGGAATCTTAGAGTGCTACTTATGTGTGCGTCTATTTCTCAGTGATAATGAATTCCAGTCATACTCGGTCTCCTCCTTTCCCGTGACTCAGCTGGAGACAATTAAAGCCACTGAGCCAGTGGTCACTAAATGGCGGTGACTCCCAGCCATCAAAACTGCTGTAAGATAATTACAGATTACTGCTGTTTCTCCTGCTTAGAAGGGAGCCAGAGAAGTTCTGGAAAATTCCCCTAGGTAATAATGTTGAATACTAGTTTAGGAATAGTGGTATAAATAGAACAGCAAAGAATATGTATAGATTATGATGTATTTTGCATTGTACTTCATGGCAATCCTGCAGCAGATTCATCCAGAAAAGTCCACCTATTAGAGTTACGGTTGAATGGTTTAAAACCATATTAAAAATAGGCTAGAGGGGCTGGGGAGATAGCTCTGAGGCACAAGTGCCTGTCTGGCAAGTGCAAGGTCATGAGTTTGAACCCCAGTCCCGCAAAAAAAAAAAAAAAAGGTAGGCTAGAATCTCAAATTTTTAAATGAATATGTGATATGAATCAAAAATTCAAAGAACACATAAAGATATCAGTGACATGGTGGATATGTTGTAACTAATTTATTTGTTGAAGTTTAGCAAAATTTTTAAAATCAGTTTTGTGTAATTGCAGATAATATGCACAGTTTAGAGGCTTTCCTTCCAAATGTTACAAGTCTTTTTAGTTTCATGACTGACAATTGTTGATTTTATATTTCAGGGTCCCATCCGAGTATTTAGAATGATGCAGACAGATACTGCAGGTGAAGAAGTATCAAGTACAGCCAAGTAGGAGAGTAGAGAGCACCAGGTTGTCTTAGCTCCAGATGTGTTTTTGTGCCAGACTTGTTTGTCCCAAACATTTTTTTTCTATCTCCTAGGGGTTAGTCCACTACTAAGAGTGGGTTTGTTTCTCTTTGTCTTTCTGGATTCTCCTGTTGCTTTCCACTTGCCATGTCGCTTTCTCATGTACACATACACACCCGTCAGCACACCCTCAGGAAGCGTTTCAGCCTGATGCGTGTTTTTGCATTTCTGTTGGCTAGAACCTAATGTGACAGAATATGATGCTATGTAAAATTGACAAAACAGTTTAATGAAACAATACTCTATTTGTGGCGGGCTGTCATATTTTCTATTCTGTATTCCAGCATATTAAAGTTAAGTACAAAATGCTGATTGTGATCCAATAATGCTAATCGTAACCCAGTGAACTGATTCCATTACCTACCACTGGATCATTATTACCAGTGGCTTGAAAAACACTGCTTCCAGAATATCTTTGGAGGAAGGCAGATCTGGGTTTGAATTTTAGCTTAATAGATGTTGAGCTTAGTAAGGAATTTCATTTCCTCATCTATAAAATTAAGGAAGGTGCAGCACCTCATGTAGCTTGCTGGAAGGTTAAAGAAACAATGCACGGAAGGCGCTTGGCTTGGCATCTCACTTCTGTAAGCACTGGAACACATTTTTGGAAAAAATGATGATGATATTCAGTGCTCAACTTCAGCTTTCTCTCAATTCATGTACTTTTGCTGAGAAGGTACAAAATACAGGGAAGGGTATATAGAATGTCATGTAAAGGTCCTTGCATTTTGGGATGGATTCTTGTGTGCCCAGGAAAAAAATACCAGTCAAAATTACTGTTATGTTCCTACTGTGAGTATATTGTCACTTGTGCTTTGTTTTGTTCTCTGTACATTGTTGTACCCGCTATCCCGAGTCAGAGAAGTACTTTCTGCTTTAATACCTTCCCTCTCTGTTGGGCTGTGTATCTAGTGCAGCTGGGCTTATGACATTGATACATGCCCTTTCTGAAGTCACACCCTCTGAAATCTTTAATAGCTTATTTATTGTTATTATTACTATTATTATTATTTAATATTATGGCTGACTCAGCCTGGCCTGGGGGTGGGGCTGGTGTAGCATGTCGTGCCGGGGATCAAACTGTGGTCCTTGCAGTTGCCTAAGCTTGCCTAAGCAAGCGCTTTAGACCTCTGAGCCATCTTGCTGGCCCGTTAATAGCTTATTTAGACTAGCTCAGAATGTGGCCAGACAGTTGAGGCCCTCTAGAAAGACTGGCTTCAAATCCTGATTCTTCATCAGGATTGTGTAACTTGCACATTCCTTTTCATTTTCCTGATTGTTTCCGTTTTGTCTCTTTTCTGTATTTTATTCATTTTCCCTCCATCTTCTCCTTTCCCTGTTCTTCCCTTCCCTCTCCCCACCCCTCTCCCCACTGCTCTTGCTCTTCTTCCTTCTTTTTCATGGGTTTCCCTCTTAGCTATACTTTCCTTGTTCGTACAATGAGAATAATAACCAGAAAGAGCTGTTGTACAGGTTAGAGGTGATGGACGTAAAGTATTCAGTCCAGTACTTGCTCGCATGTGCTAGGGGCGTCTTATGAAGCTACACCCACGGTGGCCCATGGGTAGGTTGCTCTGCTTTATCATTAAATACATCTTCCTCAGCTCTGCTTTGTCAAGGAATAGCAACCTTTTCCCTACCTGGCTTGCCTGCTACCTTCCCTCTGCCTAGGTAATGCCTCTCCATTTAAAATTCTTCCTTTGCCATAAAGCATTTTTTTATGAACCCACTTAATAATACTTTACGTATTCCTTGTGAACTAGCTAACTTAGTTTTCAATTAATCTTATACTGCCTTCTGATCTTTATTGCATAGTTTTATTGTTATAATTGTAGTGTTATTGTTTGGTCTTATATGATTTATGTCTCACAGTGCTAGCTAAGTTAGTTCCCTGAGGATAGCAGTCACACATCTCTCAGTCCTCCACAGCGCTCAGTGTAGGTCCTGGTAATCCCCTGTGCTTAAGAAATACCTGCTGATGCAAGGGGCAGGTGGGTATTGAGAAGGCACAAAGCAAAACTCAGGAGTGCACAGAAGGTTTAGTGGATGGAAATGGGTTACAGTTAGCTTTCCCTGCAGATTGATGAACGAGTGGGCACCTGGCTATGTAGGGCACCTGGCTGTGAAGTACCCAGAACTCATGCTGCTGCCTGAGAAGCAGGACTGGGCACTGCTCTGTTCAGCTTCTGTGACACAGATGTACACCAGCCCTCTTCTCAGTCACTTAGTTCCACCCTTTGCCCTGCTGTGATGTGTCTCCTGTGACTGTGTTTCTGTCAACTGAGGAACCGTGGCTCCACCGACAGAAAATCTTACATTGTTCTCTAAATGAGAACAGTTTGATTTCATCTTCATTTTTTTAAATTTTATTTTAATGTATTTAGTACAGCACCTGCAGGGTCTCACTACACAGATAGGACTCATAGTGATCCTCCTGTGTTCAGCCTCCCAAGCACTGATATTACAGGCGTGTGATACCATGCCCAGGCTGTCTCCATCCCCAGGAGCTCCATGGGTCGGGCCAGCACTGCACGCTGGGATCCAACCCTCGGTCCTTGCATCTACGTAAGTAGGTGCTTTAATCCATTTAGCTATCTGGCCAGCCCTTTTCATCTTCATTTTTAAAGAAAATATTTAGAGATGTAAGATTTTTAAATGGCAGTTATTTTCTTTTTAGTGCTTTAAAAGCTTCAGGATCTTCTGCCTTCCATTGTGTTTTTTTTTTTTTTTTTTTTTTTTTTTTTTAATTTTCAAAAACAACTTTATTCGTGACACATATTTAAAAAAAATTCCCGCCCCCTGGAAATGAGCTAAAAAAATAAACAAAATCCAACTTCCACCTCCCTGTTCCCACTTCCTCCCATTCCCTCCAAAATAAAAGGGAAAAAAAGAAAAAAAGAAAAATAAAAACATAAACAAAAAAACAACAAAAACCAACAAAACAAAAAACTGAAACACACACAAAAAAAACCCAAAACAAGGTAGTGCATTTCCCCAAGGGGAAGGGGAATTCACACTGGAGCCGCTGGGAGCAGAACGGAGTTCTTCCGGCTACAGAAACCTGCAAAGAAAGACACTCAAAACAGAAAAAGAAACACAAAAGGAAACAAAATAGATCACCAGGCACTCTGGAGGAGTGGGGTGAGTGGTAACCCTGGCAGGACAGGAGCAGGCAAGAGGGGCTGTGAAAAGCAGGGAGAAGATGGAGGGAAGGGAACAAGCAGAACAGTTTGGTATCCTCCAGAGCCCTGGGTAAAAAACCCCGCCTACCACCCATGCCCACTTACCCTCAAGCAGCCCCCAGAGGGGTGAAGTAGGGCAGGGACACATGGGCAGCAGCTTGCACAGTTGAGAAGTATCCGTGGTGGATCCCCAGGGTGAAAGAGCAGCCCCCTGGGCTTCCCCCTACTGCCCAAAGCAGGTCCCTCCTCAGCAGTTAGTTATGGGATTCTCCCCCCTTCCACAGTATTGTTTCTTTTTGAGTGTTCACTAGAAAGGCTTGTGGGTTTAGAGAGTTCTGTGAATTTTTTTATCTATTGTTTTATTGATCTATTTATCTATCTATTTATTTATTTTAAATATTTTATTTTTTTTTTTCTTGTTTCAGGACCTTTGTTTGTTTATTCACTCATTTTTTTTTTTTTTTATGGCTGGCTCAGCCCACCCTGAGGGCAGGGCTGGCGCAGCATGTGGTGCTGGGGATCGAACCGCGGTCACTGAAGCTGCCCAAGCTTTCCCAAGCAGGCGCTTTAGACCACTGAGCCATCCTGCCGGGCCCCTATTTATTTTTTAAATGTATTTAGCATAGGGTCTGTGGGTCTCACTATACAGATTTACTCATAAGGATCTTCCTGTTTTCAGTCTCCCAAGCACTGGGATTACAGGCATGCCACCATTCCAAGTCTCAATCAGGGTCTCAGTGTGCTCTGGGACATGAGGCCAGGATAGCAGGCCCGGGATCGCACCCTGGTCCCTGCATCTACCTGAGCAGGTATTTTAATTTGCTGAGCTATTTGGCTGCCCCCCCTTTAAAAATACTTTATTGCCTTTTATCTTCATACTCCTAGTTATATTGATCGAATGCTAGTCATTGCATATGAAAAGCTCCAGAGATAATGTGAACCCTCAGATAATATTGTCTTCATAAAGATAAGATTCACGTTTACTTCTGGTAATTCCAGATCATTTTAATTTGATCAAGGGTTGAGATGATTCAAAGCTGGACTTTGATGCTTGATACTACACTACTTATTCCATTTAGTTTTATTACTTACAAAGCATGGGTGAGGTGGTTATTAGGACTCCCTTTTCCTGGTTAGTTATTGATCTATAATATTTGTTCGTTTCTCACCTGAGTCCTATGTTTTCTCTTTTAAGATAGTAGATTCCCTAGCCTAGAACAAGAGCCTTAAGTATCAAGCTTACCTCCCTAGGTTTCCTTCTCCCAGGATTTATCCTGCATCTATTTTATACCCTTGTCAGCTCCGTGATGCTTAATTTTTTTCTCTGACTCTTTAAAGCAAATTTTTAGAAAAATACGTGCATGTTTCTAGCAAGGGTATTTAGAAGTCTCTAGAACTGTATAAACACAATTGAAGTGGGTGTTTTAGGAAGATGAGATTGTTAGTGATATGCAAGGCAGAGAAGGGTGGGAAAAGGTTTAATGGTAGACAGTGAAAAGACTGTCCTAACTGAGGGCTCTGTAAAGTAAGAGGAAAGCAGAGATGGGCTGATACCCAGATGTGCACATTAGACAGACCTGATTGAGTCTTGACTTCTGTTTTGGCTAATAGGTTGCCTTTTGGCAGTTCCCAAAACTGTCCCCACATATGTTGCAAGAGATAATCAAGGTCTTACCTCCTAGGGTTGTGAGAGTGACATAATGAAACCCTAGCGTTGGCATCATCAGCGTAAGTGCCAGTAAGTAGTGGCTCTTGCATGACTATCTTGAGATCCAAACTTCATGTGTTTAGGTGGGAATTCAGTATCACATTTAATAACACTAGTTAGGGCCATAAAAATGTGAACCTCATGGGGGATCACTTAGGTGATGTGAATTTCAGTGAGTAGCTCTGACATTAGTGATGTTTGAAATACATTGATTCTCCTTATCTGGAGTTTTGTTCTTATCTGTGATTTCTGTTACCTTGAATCATCTGGGATTTGAAAATATTAAATTAAAAAATTCCAGAAATAAATAGTTCATAAATTTTAAATTGTGTGGTATTCTGAGTAGTGTAGTGAAATCTCACATCTTTCTGCTGCACTCTCTGCAGGGTGAAGTGTCTCTTTGTTCTGTGTCCCTGTACTATGCACTTTGCCCACTCATTAGTCACTGAGAAGCCATCTCAATTGTCAGATCCACAGTGCTTGTGTTCAGCCAATCCTTTTTTTCTTTAAATTTATTTTATGTATTTAGCACAGGGTCTATAGGGTCTCACTACATAGATTGGACTCAGTGAACCTCTTGTTTTCAGCATCCTAGGGCTGGGAGTGTAGGCACACACCGCTATGCCCAGTCTCAGTTGTAGTTTAAGTGCACACTGAGGGCAGGGCCTGCCTGCACGGGTCGTGGTTTCGGGGATCAAACCCCAGCCCCTATGCTGGTGTCTAATCAGGAGCTTTAGTCCACTGAGCTATCTTGCTGGCCTCAATCCTTATTTTATGTAGTAATGGCTTCAAGTTGCAAGAATAGTAAGCCTTGGATATTGCAAAGAGAAGCCATAAGGTGCTTTTTCTAAGTGACTAGGTCAAAGTTTACCAAAGATAGCTGTAGAAAGAAAACGACTCAGTGTAGAGAAGGTTCAAGGCAATCTATAGCTTCAGGTGTTGACTGGAGATCTTGAATCACTTTCCTCATGGATGAACAGGTATCGCCTGCACCCAACATGGGCTGAATTGATTTGTAGCCAGTGCCATGGTTTTTGAAGATTTATCTCCATCACAGACTTCTGTGATACCTGATTTTAAGGCCTGTGGTCAGGCCTGAGGACAAATATTTCAAATCTCTTATTTTCTTTGACGTAGAAGTTGCTTACATTTTAGGTTTCTTTTTTTTTTTCTTTTCTTTTTTTTTTTTTTTGTAGAATTTTTTACTTATTTATTTTTTTCTTGTTTCAGAACCTTTATTTGTTTATTCATTCATTTTTATGGCTGGCTCAGCCCGCGCCCTGAGGGCAGGGCTGGTGCAGCATGTGGTGCTGGGGATCAAACTGCAGTCCCTGAAGCCGCCCAAGCTTTCCCAACCAGGTGCTTTAGACCACTGAGCCATCCCGCCGGGCCCCTACATTTTAGGTTTCTAGTAATAAAAACTTTGAGCATTTACTTTTACAAAAATCTTGTTTATAAGAATAGAAGATTATATTAAAAAAATCAGGTCATGAGCCTTCTTGTTCTAAAAGGATTCATAGAATTCTAGATAATGGAAGTTATCTTTTTAGGTTCTTTGTTTTTCTAGGTGATCAAAGTGTGGACTGGGAAGCTGGGGTGCTGACCTGAAGAACACACACCAGCATGGACAGTCAGGACCCGAACACATGTGTCCTGACATGGGTGTCCTTTGGTTCTCTTGGGGAAAGTAGCACCTTTATGTCTTCTCCACTTTGCTTCTGTCTTCTCCAGCTTGGTTTGTTTTTTGCATGTCTTGAGTATGTATGCCCATGGGAAACTTGCCTTATAGGAGGAAAACCAGTGCCTTGCCTTGAATTTCAACAATAGAAGATAGGAAATATATGCCCACTTGGCATATTTTCTTTCCAATACTCAGTCCTCAGACTCTTGGTGCTTGTGGAAATAGGTTCTGTTTTCAAGGCCCAGCTGAAGGGCCCAGTCTGGTGGTAGGCTTACTGTAGAATCTTCCTTTGCTTTTTTTGGGAAAAAGGTGTTTGCTAACCATCTGACTGTTGTCAGGAACCAATATAAAATGATAGACTTGCTGTACAATGTCATGTGACAAGACATGACTTTTCACATGTTCAGTGTGTGTAGATGAGGCCTAGATTTTCATCATCCATCATTGATGATACCTTAGCTATTAAAAAATAGTAAGAAAATCTGAAATAGGCAATGTTCTTCATAAGCGTTTTTCCTAATAAAATGTCTTTCTTGAAAAATAAATAAAATAAAAATAATTTTATAGTAATTAGTAACAGTCCTGATTTAAGAACTTTAAAATTTGAGTTGACCTGTATTTCCATCCTCCAGGCACTGGCCTAGGCCACTCTCCTGACTGGGGATGACCCTCTTTCCCAGGGCCTTGGGACTTTGCTGATACTTAGGGCTATGGTGGTAGTGTATGTCCTCCTACAGCTGCACCATCCTCTCAGAAGATTGACCTGATATCAGGACTAGAGGTGAGGGGACTTTTGCTGGACTTTATCTGTTTCTAATAGTCATGATGATGGTGATGATGATGGTGATGATGATGATGAGGATATAAACCTTACATAAGTTCTGCAACTAGGGCATTTGAACATTTTTCATAGGGGACTGTATTACCAAGACCATCTTAGCACTCTTTTTTATGTTACCTATAGGGGCTGTTAGTATGTAGGTTTAAGTAGCTCTCTGAGGAAAAACCATAAATGAACTACATATCATTCATGTCCAGTGATTGTTTCAATACACATCTTGGGTAAAATGAGAAATAAAAAAATGTAAAACTAAGTTTGTATTTTTTTTTTACATGTTCAATTTCTATATGTCTTAATTTGTTTTGAGTTACTAAAACAAAACACTTGGGGATGAGATTTTTAGCTAAGGGGTTTACTTAGCTGACAGTTCGGGATGTTCAGGGACAAGGGTACAGTGCTGCTTTGGCTGTGGTGAAGACTCAGCGGTAGATGACATCACAATGCCACGAATGTGTACTCAAGAAGAATTTAGTGGGAAGTTCCAGACTTGCTTGCTATAACTAATCCTTGTGAGACCTAATCTAATCCCACAGATCCTGATCTACTACCAAGAGATACCATTAATCCATTCATGAAGGTGGAGCTACCAATGGATTAGATATAGTAAGCCCCACCTCTTAAAGGTTCCAGAATCTCTGCCACATGGGAGACCAAATTTCCACTGTACTAGCATGTGGGGCCAAACCATATCCAAAGATAACACCGTGGTAGTTTGGCTGGGAAAGAGGTACATTTTGTGTGCTGTTGAGCTGCGTCCTCCTTAGAAAACCATGATATGCACATAAGTAGTGGATCAACAGTAAGATGGTGTGATGCAGTGACAGGATCTGTTAGCCAGAATAACTGGACTTCATAGGAAGTCAAAGGTCATTCACTCAATTTATATGCAAAACTTAAGGAGAATCTAGATTTTCATTTTTCAGTGTGTGGTCCACGGACCTAGTATCTTGTTAGAAGGTAGAATCACAGGCCATTGAGAACTACTGGATTGAAATTTGTATGCACATTAAAGTTGATAAAGTACCCTCTTGGATACCAAAATAAGGTCTTGCCTTTACTACAGAGAAACTGGCCTTATCATTCATTTGCTTAAATCCTCTAGCTTTCAGTCTTAAGGTGCTGACCAAACTCCTAGGCACCATCGTCTAGAGCCTTCAGGGCCAGTCTGGTCTCCAGCTCTAGCTTCTCCTATTGCTGTCTGTATTCAGGGGCTGGCCTCATGCCCAAGGTGTTGGCTTTGACTCTCACTTCTGTGCAAGCTCTTAGTGCTGCCACAAGAAAGTACCACAAACAGTGTAGCTTCAAACAACTGATATGCATTCTGTCCCACCTCAGGAGGCCAGAAGTCTGCAATCAAGGTGGCAGCAGGCTGCCTAGGAGCTACTTCTGCAGACCCTAGGGAACAACCTCCTAATCTTTCAGATTGAGTAACTCCAGGCCTTTCTTGGCTTATGATCACTTCATTCCAGACTGTGGTTCTGACCTCACATGGCCATTTGCACTCTATGTTTTGTTGGTGTGCAATTTTTCATGTGTGTGTGTGTGTGTGTGTGTGTGTGTGTGTGTATCTCATTGTCCAAAATTTCCCTTTCTTTCTTTCTTTCTATTTTATTTATTTATTTATTTATTTATTTATTTATTTATTGTTTCAGAACCATTGTTTGTTTATTCACTCATTTTTTTATGGCCAACTCAGCCCGCCCAGAGGGCAGGGCTGGCGCAGCATGTGGTGCCGGGGATTGAACCGCGGTCCCTGAAGCCGCCTAAGCTTTCCCAAGCAGGGGCTTTAGACCACTGAGCCATCCCGCTGGGCCCTCTGTTTTTATTTGGGATCTGGTAGCTGAACCCCAGACCATCACTCAGTGCTATATCCCCAGCCCTTTGTAATATTTTACAATATGAGGCAGGGTCTTGCTAAGTCTGCTAATTTGTCCAGCTGGGATTGAGTTTGCAATCTTCTTGCACTAGTGTCTCAGAATGCTGGGATTTATAAGTGTGTGCCTGTTATACCAGACTTTCACTCTTACAAAGATATACAGTTCTTTGGAGCCTCTGGTTACATTTCATCAACTGATTGCTATATAACTTTGTCATAATGTGTTTTCTGTTTAAAGACAACTTATTTAATACATGTTATCGGTTGATGAATACTGAAGTCACAGCCCATGTCCACAACACTATACCTCATGACTGAGTGAAGCCTGTCTAGTAGAAGTTTTCTCCATAAGGCATGTGACAGCCTTCATGCATAGAGGGACGCTACAGAGCACTTCAGCACCACTTTCGGGGACCATTTCAAATGGCAAAATAACCAACTAAGAGGACAAAAAGTTTGAAAAAGTCACTAAATAGACCATGAAAAGAACACTTTCATTTGTTGTAGGCCAGCAAAAAAAAGGAAGGTAGAATGTTGCTTTGTTTGACCTTAGCTGGGAACATACAAGGTGGGTGAATAGCATTATTTTCCACTCTGTCCCTATCTGATATGGCTGTCATAAGCTATTGATTTTGTCGTCACAAATAAATTTTATCAAGGAAGCAAGTTCATATTTACAGATCTTGGAAATGATGAAGTTCAACAATGTCTTTCGCCCTAGGCTATCGTAATGACAGAAAATGTCCTGAATTATTTCAGGTGATCATCTTATTCCCAGGAAGGTTATTTGTGAAAAGGTTTGGGAAGAAACACATTATTGCAACTCCAAATTCAAACCTGGGCCTCTCACACCTTCCTCTTGTGTTTCCATCATTTCCCAGGTTCATAGAATGGTAGCAATTCTGCATGTTAAGTTGTCTCCTCAAAAGAACCAGGGTCTGTTTCTGTCATCTTGTAAATACTGCCATTGCCCCTGCTTCTGCTCCTCCTTTGTCCCATTCTGTGCCCTCAGATCTTCTTCCAAGAGAGGATCCAGCTGGATTGATGGCCACACCATTGCAGGGCAGAGCCCTTGCAGTGGTCACCCAGTGTGATTGTGTGTATACAGTATTTCCAGAGCTCTTCTGTGACTCCTCACTCTTCATTATACCCTTTGTATGGGTAATTCTTTTCTTTCCTGTATCCTGATTGATGTTATCATTTCCACTTCTTGGAACTTCATTCTCAATCCAAGGTCATTGAATGGGTAAATGAATGAAGGAATGGAGCAACTTGAGACCCATAGGGAGCAGGTACATTGAGGCTTGCATGTGACCTTTCCATCTCCCTTTGTGATATCTCTAAGGCTTCTGCCAATGTCTCAAAGAAGGTAGCCTGCAGCTTGCAGTTGTGTGGACAGGCCAACGTCCAGTAGAACCCCACTGAAGTTCAACTTCAGTTTTATCTCAGTCCTTATATCAGATGTTTCCTATATAGAAGGCAGCTTCTGGGATTTGTGGACCTGTAAGAAGTGAATTTCCTACTCTCAAGGGACTTACAAGAGTAGAGGTACAGCTCAGTAGTACAGCACTTGTCTAACATGCATAAGACCATAAGTTCCATTCCTCAGCATGGCAAGAAAAAAGCCAAACCCAAAACTCGTATTTTTAGTAGAGAGGGTATACAAAGCTGAGCTGTTTAGTTGTAAGGTAATATGTTCATTGACTTTACTTACTGTGGTTGCCCAAAAATAATGTTTGACTTTCAAATGAGCAGTGTGAGATCTGTGAGAGTGGTAGGAGTTGGAGGGATTATTTCAGCCGAGAGTGATCTGTGAAGGTCTGCTGGAGAAAGAGGGTAGAGCCTGGGTCTGGAGAGGTGGATAAGGATTGGCAAAGCCTAGGAGGAGAAAAGACCCTGGTATGAGCAAGGGGCAGGTGTCTATAACAATCAGTGGCCTGGAACTGGGAAGTGGTACAGGTAAAAATGCCAGTTGGGGGGACACCCACTCGAGACCTCCCTCCTGTCCCTCTTTCAGACAGGAGCTTTCTTTCCCTCAATAAATATTAAAAAAAATGCCAGGTGGCACCTGCAGGTGAAGATGAGGCCTCTCATGGTTCCTATACTGATGCTTCTCCTCTGGGAATAATTGGGGGCTGGGTATAGAGAAGAGAATTCATCATTAGGCTAGAAGAGAGAGTTCTGAAACATTGACCACCTTTGCTCACATACACCTGAATAGAATTTTCAGAATTCAGTTTTGGAGGAAATGAGTTAAAGAGCCAAGAGCTATGTGTCTTAGTTACTCTTCTCTTGTTGCTGGAATGAAATACCAAACACTCAAAATTAAGGAATGAAAGATTTATTTAGCTCACACTTTGTGGAAGTTTCAGTCCATAATCAGCCATCTCCAAGGTAGAGTGACGCATGGCAGAGGGTAATAGTTCATGGTGGTGGGAAAAAGCAAAGAATAAAGGGAGAAACAGTAGCTGCAGCTTCTGGCAAGCCTCTTTCCTCTCCTTGCATTGTAAGGCAGATTCCCAACCTAGGGCAGGTGTAGCATTCACACAATCTCAGCAATGGATCATGAATTAATCACAAACTCTAGAAGCTGCTGCATGACTGCATGAGGCTCTGAAGGAACTACTAGACACAGACCATAACACAAAGGGTAGAAAAGGTCATAACTTCAACATTGTCCATGAAATCCTGTATTCTGTGTGTGTGTATGTGTGTGTGTGTGTGTGTGTGTGTGTGTGTGTGTGTGTGCGCATGCAGGGTCTCACTATGCAGCTCCAACTCCTGGTGATCCTCCTATTCCCTGGTTTCCTGACTCCCAAGTGCTGACATTATAGACGTGCGCCACTAAGCCGAGACCCCATCGCTGGCTGAGCGTGCCCCAGAGCAGGACCAGTGTAGCATGTGGAACCAGGGATCTAACCCGGGCCCCTCTGTTTTTCTAAGCAAGTGCTTAGTCCTCTGAGCTATACCGCCGGCCTTAAGTCTTGCCTTGAGTAGATGTTGTCTTTGCTTTTAGATCTCCAATGAAATGGAAATGTAGGCGAAAGAAGCTAAAGATGAGTAGTACGCAGTTTGAAAGATGTGCTGTTAGTGATACCACTTTGGCTGTATTTAAGTGGACAAGGAAAGATTGCTACAAAATCCTAGGAAGAGAGAAGAGAGGCACTGTGTGAACTGGCGAAGGAAAGATGGTCAGGTCATGCAGTGATTTTCCAAGGCAAAGTAAGATGAAGGGAAAGGAGGCTCCATGGGTTTGAGGTGAGGCAGCATCAAAGAAAGATGGTCAGTGGAGCAAATAAAACATCACATTAGGGTAAAAGCAAAACAAAGATGAAGAAAGGATAAGGTAGTAAGCTCTGAAAATTGATTCCTTTATGCAGCTTTAGGTGCTGCTATTGGGAGTTTCCAGCACTTATATAACCCAGACACTGAAAGGAAGGACTTGGTCATCATAACTCTTTACCACAAAACTGTTTTGCTCTGACTGTCCTTGGCCTTCAGAGGGCTAATGCAGAAGGTATTGTAAGATACTGCCCTATATGTCAAAACTTTCTGCTCTCAACACAGTGAAGGTAGGAGAGGGACTAAGACTTGGCCAAAAGCAGCATCGTGGATAATGACCTGGTTCTCTAGTTAGCTGGGTGTCTGTTAGACCAGGCCTCCATGTCCCTGCCCACTCAGTTAGGCTCAGAGAATGGTAGGCCTAGTCCATTCCATTGCCCAACCAAGAAAGGATGAGCAGGATAGGTAAGCAAGGACAGGTGCTGGAGGATAGCACCCCTGAATACACTCACCTAGCCCCCCACCCCCAAGGAAGGGGGAAGTAGGGAAAGCTCGAGCAGGGTGTAGAAACTGGATGTGCAGAGGGGGAGCGTCAGTAGTAGAAATGTCTCATTTTGTGTTTCCCTTCTGCAGAAGGGCACCATGCCGGTGGAAAGGATGCGAATGCGCCCCTGGCTGGAGGAACAGATAAATTCAAATACAATACCAGGATTAAGGTGGATTAACAAGGTAAGTATGTTTGGTGTGAGAAACTCTGTGTGTGTGTGTGTGTGTGTGTGTGTGAGAGAGAGAGAGAGAGAGAGAGAGAGAGAGAGAGAGAGAGAGAGAGAGAGAGAGAGAGAGAGAGAGAGAGAGAGAGAGAGAGTCCTTGCTGAAGGTAGGCCCACATGCACCACCAGCCAAAATTGGCTTCTGTGTTCAAATTTACTCATTACAGGAACCAACCACCAGTGGTTATAAAAAACATCAAGGCATGAGAACAGAGGATTCCACCTTCTGTCGGTCACCTAAATGTGGAGTTCCCACCATAGCTCCCCTTTGGTCTTTTGCAGGACTTAGGGGAAGCCCCTTGCTGTGGTTTTCTTGAGGGACTCTGACTCTTTTTCCTTCTCCATATTTTTCTTTTGTTATTTTTGGCTTTCTAGGATTAAAGACATAGAAACTCATAGTTTCATGTTCGGAGAGGGGAATTTTGGGTTCTTTTTAGAGTTCCCAGTGTAAAGAAATCGGGTTTCTGTCTTCAGCTTCTAAACGAAACCCAGTTTTTATGTCCATATGTTCTAAAAAGAGTAGTCATTTATTTACAATTCTCCTTTCCCCCCAGTGCTCCTTTACTTAAATTTTAACCTTTAACCTTTAATTCAGTTGATCCTAGCTGTTAGAGGGGACTTAAGAAGAGGTAATGTATGTAAAAATTTTTTTTTGAAAAACATAATTATAACCTAGAAAGTAACTATATATAATATATTATGCCTACCTTAAGGAAGCTCAAGGGAGAAGTTTCTCTTCTATGACCAGGAATAATTGCAGTTCTTCTGAGGAAATGTCTTTTTACTCTTCTATACCCCCCCTCCTTTTTCTTTTTAAATCTGAAGGACACAGTGAATAATTTAGCCAGTCAGGCTTTATCTCTGTATTAGGTATGAGAGCTTGGAGCCATACTGCAGATTCTGACCTGCTTCTAGCGAGTGGAAGCAATATTACGGCATATTTTTTCTAACTAATATCACTTCTGGATTCATTTGTCTTTTCAGATATTACTTTTCTTTGTTCTTATCCTTTCATCTGTTTTAAATTTAGTATTATTATATTTGAATATAAGTTTAAATGACTTTTTGAAACAAGTTGGGCATAGAATAAATAGAAATAAATAAGTGACATGGTTGTTTCATGTATTCTGCTGCATACCTTTCATCTTATGTCAAAAAAATAAATTTTTTTTTGGGGGGGCCAAGCACCAAGCCTAGGACTTGCACATACTAGATGAATGTTGTGCCCCTGAGCTGCATCGTCAGCTCACAGAACATTTTTTAGGCTTGCTGTATCAGTTTTGGATCCAGTGACTTCTGTCTTCCTGAGAATCAGAAGATACAAATAGAGAAGACAGGGGAAGAGGTTAGTGTAATGGAGCCTTCAGCCAGGAAGTCCAGGAGATACCAGAAGCTGCAAGAAGCAAGGAAGGCTTCTCCTGTGGAGACTTTGCAAAAAGCACAGCTCTGCTGGCACCTTAATTTAGGATTTCTGGCTTCTAGGACTGCGATAGAATAAGTTTCAGTTGATAAGTGATGTTCAGGTTGCTGTCATTTGCCACAATAACCCTACAAAACGATTGCACCCTTTAATGCTTGTTTTCTTAGAGGTGCTCTGCATGGAGATCACTTTTCTTTCATTTACCTTATTGGTGTTCCTGTCATCCAAGACTAGAAGCAAACACAGTTCTCTTACAACTGAGCACTTATCCCAGGTGGCCTTTCCTCCTGAACTTCATTTATCAGGCTGTTGCTGTGAGTTCTCTTCCCCAGAAGGACATGGAAGAGTCCTTCCTGCCACGTTCTGGTCCTCTGCTCCAGTGGACATGAGCCCATTCATCTGTCCACATAAATATTTCATTGAACCCTGCTATTATTTCCTCCCACTCACAGACATTCTGAGAATCCTCTGTATTTTAGGTGGTTTGAGCTCATTTCCCTGCTGAAGACTGGTGTGGCTCTAAGAAAACAAACACTACACCTGGTACTTTGTGCTTTATTTGTGCCTCAGCTGGTGTCTCAGTCCATTTTGTGTTGCTCTAATAAAATACCTGAGATGGGGCAACTTATATAGAGCTGCTTAGAGTACTCGAACCACAGGGGCCCATGTCCTGTGAGGGCCCTTCTAGCTGCTTTACAATATGGTAGAGAAGCAGAAAGCAAAGTGTGTCAAATACAGAACAAAGAGATCAGGGCAGGGGCCATCTTGCTCTTTTATATGACAACTTGATCTTGAGGGAGCTAATTGACTTCTGTCTGGTCTGATCCACTCCTGGGAGACATGTTAACCCATTTATATGAGGAGCAGCAGTCTCTCAACATAATTATCCTCCACTGAGACCCCAACTCTTTAAAGTTCTGCCACCCTAGCACCTCCACACCAGGGGCCAAGGCAACCTGAAAGGTCACACTGAAGCTGCATCCGGACCTCAGCAGGTGGCAGTCAGAATGCATTTTTATTTATGGTAAAGGGCTTTAGGCTGGAAGGTCCAGTGCAGCACATGGCCACTGTGATCGCCCCTGGGTGATGGGCTGATGAAGAAGACAATCCATAAAGCTTGTTCTGCATACAGACGAAGCTTGTTCATGCATGCGAGTGAAGGTCATGTACCGATGAGGAACAGCATTGCTGCTCCTCAGCAGTGCTTTGTGTTAAGATTATTTGATTTATGAATAGTGAGTGTGGGTTGGCCATTGTCATACGTCTCTTCCACAAAGCATCCATCCCACCCAGTACATTTTTAGTAAGAAACAAACAGATGATTAATTACTACCTTACTTTGTTTCCATTTCCTGCTTCTGCTAAGTTTGAAGGATGCTGGTGATGCAGTGGACCCTTTGGATTCTGCCGAAGGAGCAGGGACTAAGGTTGCAGAGCAGCTCCGTATCTACTCGAGGCATTTACTTTTTATCATGAGTATTTGCAGCTGTACATATATTTTTTTTTTCTTTTTTTTTTTTTTGTGGGACCAGGGTTCAAACTCACGACCTTGCACTTGCCCAGCAGGCACTTGTGCCTCGGAGCTATCTCCCCAGCCCCTGTACATATATTTTTAATAATGATTAGAATGAGCAGGATAGCAAATTCCTACATGGCCACATCTAGATTGCTTGATGTGCTAATATTTTGTGATATCTTTGCGTGTGTGTGTGTGTGTGTGTATGTGTGTTTTATTTCAAAAACACTGTGGAAGTGCACATGTGTAAGACCTAGAGTCATTTTCGTATACAATCCCATTATCAATTGAAAATAATTAATAGCAATGTTAATATCATCATTGCTTTGAAAAAAAAAATATATATATATATATTTTTTTGTCTTTTTGAGAGAGGGTCTTGTTATGCAGTTCAGGCTGGCCTTGAGCTCACTTTTGTTGCCCAGGCTGGTCTCAAACTCGCACCGATCCTCCTGCCTCAGCCTCCCGAGTGCTGGGATTACAGGTGTGCGCCACCACACCTGGCTTGTTTTTTTTTTAATAGTATATCTAATTTTTTTTCTTGTTTCAGAACTTTTGTTTGTTTATTTATTTATTTTTATGGCTGACTCAGCCTGCCCTGAGGGCAGGGCTCCTGCAGCATGTGTTGTCAGGGATTGAACCTCGGTCCCTGCAGCTGCTCAAGCTTTCCTAAGCAGGCGCTTTAGACCACTGAGCCATCCTGCCGGGCCCCATCTGCTTATATTTGAATACTTTTAATATTCCTAAAATACCTCTTTATGTTGACTTATTCTAATAAGAATCTTAAAAAGATACCTTTTGTGTAGGTCTATGACTGAGCTCCAAATCCTAAAAGGTGACCTCTATGTTTTGTTTTCCTTCTTGTTATTGACTTGTTGAAAGTCCAGCTTACTTCTAGATATCTCTAAATGTTTGCTGTAGTTTCTCTGGGTCATTTATTTAGGAAGGAAGGAGGGAGCAACCTCTGAACTCCTTTCTTTTTGGTTTGTTTTGCTTTGTTCTTCCATATATGTATTTGGTACAGGGTCTCGCTATGCAGTTTCCAGTGCTGGGATTGCAGGCTTGTGCAAGCACACCCGTACTCGGTGCACCCCTGGGGTGAGGCTGGCTCAGGCTCCTCATTTCTGTCCTAGCGCCGGGTGATTCATACCCTAGATATTGGTGTTTTTCATTCCTCAGTGGACCTGCACACCGTACCACTTCCTAAGCGTAGGGACTGTCAGGCAGTGCCAGAGCCTCTCTTTTCCTTCCCTTTCGAGTGCACTTGTGTTAGTGTGAACATCAGGCTACCTCTCCACATGGTAATATGTCCAAACAAAAAAGCGCATCAATTGGAGCATCTTATAAATACTGAGAGAAAGAGGAGGCAGAGGGAGACAGCAGCCCTGTTTCTATGCAGGACCAGGTATTTTGTATGCACTGTTCAGAAGAAACTCGGTTGTTTTCTGAATAGCACTGCGTCTTCTGCTCTCAGATGGACAGAGATGGACACATGCATCTAAGGAGATGGAGGACCGGTACAGTCGGTGCTTGCATAGAGAGAGGATGAGGCCGCACAGGCCCAGTGCTGATCACTCGGGTGGGGGTGAGGGGTGCTTAGTGACTCCACAAGTCTGCGTAGACACAGCATCACCTTGCTGTTCTAAGAACACTGATCCTGGATAAGGATGCTTACACACGAACATCTCTAAGTTTAAACAGGAATCTCACCTTTTCCCTTTAAAAATAGGCTCTTTTAAAAAAGTCTTTTAAAAAGGCAGTCTTTAAAAAAGCCATTCGTGATACATTTACTTGGCAGTTTCTTTGGCAATATGAAAAACCTAGTTAATGTTTACATGTGGCTTAAAATCCTTTTTGTCATTTGCAGTGTTTAAAAACTATTTAAAAGCTACTTAAAAACATCAAGTACATTCATAATGTTGTGTAGCCATCACGACCATCTAGTTTCAAAGCTTTTTCCATCCTGCACAAAGGAAGTGCCACACCCATTAAACAGTCCCTGCCTATTTCTTTCTCCCCTAACTCATGAAAACCTCTGAGCTACTTTTTGACACTAAACTTTCCTTTGCTAGATATTTCTTATAAATAGACTCATTCACTGATTTTTTTTTTTTTTTTTTGGACCAGGGTTCGAACTTACAACCTTGTTCTTGCCAGGCAGGCATTTATGCCATGGAGCTACCTCCCCAGCCCAATAGACTCATTCAATATTTGTCCTTTTGTGCCCGGCCTCTTTCTTTCACCACAATGTTTTAAATGTTCACCCATGTGTTAACAAGTGTCAGTACTTCCTTTTATTCTTTTTATTTATTTTTTTTTTTTTCTTGTTTTAGAACTTCTGTTTGTTTGTTTATTTATTTTTATGGCCGGCTCAGCCTACCCTGAGGGTAGGACTGGTGCAGCATGTAGTGCCGGGGATCAAGCCGCGGTCCCTGCAGCTGCCTAAGCTTTCCTAAGTAGGTGCTTTAGACCACTGAGCCATCCTGCCAGGCCCCCTTTATTTTATTCTTTGCAGCTGAATATTCTGTCGCATGCATATGCAGCATGTTGTTTATTCACTCATCAGGCGCTGGACCCTTGGGTTGTTTCCATCTTTGAGCTTCTGGGAGTATCGGTGAAATTACTGGAGCACCTGACAATTGTCTGTTTAATTTTTTGAGGGATGTCTTAAACTGTTTCCCTCAGTAGCTGCACTGCTTTGCAGTCACTCCAATAGTGAATAAGATTCTAGCTTTTCTACAGCCTCACCAATGCTTTTTATTTTCTGATTTTTCTTTTTAGTTACGGACATCCTGGTGGATGTGAGGAGTCTATGGTTGTGATTTTCAGTTCCTTACTGATAAGCAACATTTACTATCTTTTCTTTTTCTTCTTCTTTTTAAAATATTTTTGGGAAGGGTCCACAGGGTGTTTAGGGTCTCACTACTAGATTGACTTGTAAGTGATCTGCCTGTTTACAGCCTCCCAAGAGCTTGGAGTACAGGCACTCCCAGGCTCAATTGCTCTCTGAGCTCCCCTGCTTGTAGATGCTTTAGTCTGCTGAGCTATTTGGCTGGCCTGTACCATCTTTTCATGTGTTGATTGTATATCTTTTTTTTGAGAACAGTCTTTTTGGGTCCCTTGCCCATTTTGAGCAGCTACACAGTGGGTGCTGCTGCATGAAGTCATTGCATTCGTGACTTCATGATTCTTGCAATGTTTCTCTAGAATACACTGATTTTGTGTGAGTGTGTGCAGCTATTTAATCTTCCCTGTACCAATTTTGTGTCTCATGAGATAGGCTTCAGATTGTTCCCCAGAACTCTTTTTTTTTAAATCTAGAAAAAGCACAACAGCAAAATCTGCAGGGTCTGTAGCTCTTCAGCAGAAAGCTTTATTTGTGGGTGTGTGCTTTAGGAAGATTCTCTGAAATGAGTTCTTTCTCATTTGTATTATTTTTCATGTGAACATAAAAATCTGTATTAAGAGACTTTTGTTCTCTGATTTTCATGGGCATTCTAAAATAGAATTTCACCGACCCTTTTCTAATCCACTGCCTTTTGGCTCACACCCGATGAGATCCTGCTATCACTTTGGGTGACCCAGGGGGAACAATGAGGAGCTTGTGAAAAGGTCTCTCAGTTCTTTATTAACTGACTTTTAAAAATATGGTAGGATTTTCCCTTGTAACAGTTTTTGGGAAACTCTCCAATGTTCTGAAGTATTTTCGGTTTAGTACTTGTTGCTGGTTCTGTGGAGGGGTATTGAGTCCCTTCTGGAACATCTGGAGCCCCTTCAGACTTCACTATGTGAGATGGAAGGGGTGGAAAATCCCTACCATTTCCTTGCCTTCCCAGTGTGCATTGCAGAGGTCCTTGCACCCAGCAATTGCTAGAACACCTGAAGGCTTTTGAAAAGACTGTTTCCTGATCTTTCATTGCCACAGAATGTAAGACAACAGGTCTTTCTCCGACAGACTATCTACTGAACTTAAAAGCTGAGAGACAATGTGTGGTATGAATTTGGGCTCATATAACCTAGGTTTTGATTTTAGACAATTTAACCATATAAGCTCCTTGCCTAAGTAATTTTATCCTGCTCCTCAGTTTCCTCAACTGTAAAGTGGAAATTGTAACATAGGCTTAGCTTCTTAGGCAACAGCAAGAACCAAAACAGGCCTGTGTGGATGCGTGGAGTCCAGGACACAGTGCCTTGGGGACCTCAGTGACTCTGGTACTTTCAGAGGGCCAGTCTCTCCAGCTTTCCCACACAATTTTTCACCTCATATATGACTCTGTTTCTTAGACATTAGTTTCTAATCATGAGTTTGCCAAGATTCACTTAGGCAATTCTGGGCTACCTTCTGGGGCTGTATATCATCTAATGAAGGATTGTATTGAGGGTTGTTTGCCAGAAAATGAATGTCATCTCCTAATCTCTGCATATTTCTACTTCCTGCTCTTTCAAACAAGACAGTAGACTTGTGAGATTGGAAGGGCAGACAGAATCTTCTTTTTTGTTAACTGCGCAAAACATTTGGTTTCTGAGATAGTGGCCTGAGATATACTCATATTTCCTTCAGCAGCATAAAAGGTTATGTGTTATTTTGGAAAGGTTCCTGATTTTTAATTTACCTGGTACAGTTGAAGTTACTATTTACCAAATGGCAAGAAGGAACTAAATAAAAAGGGTTAGAGATTTTAGTTGTTTGCTAGTTGTTTGTGGTCCTCTGAAAGAGGCAAGACATAAACAAGGCAATACATTTGCATATCCCAAATCCTCCCCTTTGATTTTGGAATATATTTATTACTTCTCTATTTGACTGTGAAGGTGTGATTTTTGCTCCAAGCAGACTGTCAAGATTTGAGAGTCAGCCAGAAGTGAGTTTGGTTTGGATGATTTCATGTAGACAATGAACAAACTCAGAGGTGCTTACTGGGCACTCATACTAGAGAGAACGCAATTTCCCTCCGCTATGGTTGGCCAACGCTGATGACTGCAGTTCTTCACTTTTTCCTATTCCAGGAGAAGAAGATTTTTCAGATCCCCTGGATGCATGCAGCTCGACATGGGTGGGATGTAGAGAAGGATGCACCACTCTTCAGAAACTGGGCGATCCATACAGGTATTGAAGGCCCACATCCCTTATAAGGCAGACACTTAATAGTTTATTTGTGTTTTCTTTACACTTGTAAAATATCTTAGCTTATAACCTCATCAAGAGGTCCAAAAACTCTGAATTGTCAGCAAGTACCTCCAGGACACACAAACATAAAATGTATCACTTGAAAGTGGCGTTCCACCCATCCCTTAGGCTCTTAGTCATTAATTTTCCTATAAATATGGTATTCTGCTAAGTTCTCCATGGCTGTCATGGAAATACACAAGCTAATTTGTTTTAGAGCTATAAACTTGAATTGAATTTAGCTTCCCAAATGGTAGTCAAGAATACATGTATTTGTAAGAAATTTTAAAGTAGTGAGCCGTTTTGAGGGCAGGATGTTTTACTTAATGGCAGACGTTACTTCTGCTGGTCAGCCTTTCCAGCATTCTAGTGTTCAGGATCATTTACATTCATTCTTCATTCCATCTTTTCTCTCAAGCTGTCTGATAGAGCCAAGAGGACCAACTTGTTCTAGTTTGCCTGAATCTGCCAAGGTTTTAAAAATACAATATCCACATCCTAATCATTGTCTCAGTTCAAGGTGAATGGAGATATTTGGCTGTTGTTGGTGGAGCCTGGAATGCAGAGTTCTTTGAACAACTTGTCTAGCAATACCATGTTTCTGGAAGCTTTTTTTTTTTTTTTAACCCTGTGTCTAATTTTGTCTTCTTTTTTCTTAACCTTGGGTTATTTTGTTAGGGAAGCATCAACCAGGAGTAGATAAACCTGATCCAAAAACATGGAAGGCAAATTTTCGATGTGCCATGAATTCTTTGCCTGATATTGAAGAAGTGAAAGATAAAAGTATAAAGAAAGGAAACAATGCCTTCAGAGTATACCGGATGTTGCCCTTATCTGAACGGCCTTCAAAGAAAGGTAAAGATATTTATTTACTAAAATAGTGCTCTCTTAATGGATAACCTTTGTGATTTATTTTTGCATTTGTAGTGACTCCAAAGGCAGAAAACCTGTTTCATAGGTGTCAGTTCTGCCTTTATCTAGCCTGAAAAAATGACTTTCAAGTCAAGAAAGGTATAAAAGATACATTTGGGGGCTGGGGAGATAATTCAGCAGCATAAATGCCTGCCTGGTAAGCACAAGGTCCTGAGTTCAATCCCTGGTACTGCTAAAGTACATTTGGGATTTTGATCCTGTCTAGTTTAAACAATGAGTTCATTGAGAGTTTCAGAGAGAATTTAATGTATGAATTTAGTGTAATGGGAAGTATTTGTACGTGTTTCACGAATTAATCCCTGAACTACTTTTTTGATATCACAGGAAAGAAACCAAAGACAGAAAAAGAAGACCGAGTTAAGCACATCAAGGTAATCCTTGGTTGTTCGGAGAGAAAGCCAAAGTTGTGGCTGATTTATGATTGATATGATCTCTGTGGTGTGTTCAGTCTTTTGCTGCTGTGCTTTATGTGCTCTATGTGCCTCCGCTTTGGTGTGCTCTCACTCGCAGACACAAGTACACATGTCTCCTGCTTAATCTGATGTTGCTTATGTTGATTTATGAATCAAGTCACAAATGCACAAGGAGCTTGACAATCTAAAACTCCTGTCTGATCAACATAACTCTTGGCTGCTGATCACTTAGTTCTAGCTAAGCCCCAACAACTGGCTCATTCTGATAGCATGAAGGATATTTTCAGCTACTTATTCTTTACTGTTTATTCAATGTATGTAGTTCTGTCAATTGTATGAAGATATACATATATATGTATATATATATGGCCTGTCATTATATATATATATATATATATATATATATATATATATATATATATATGACATTAGTTTGAAGACACAGTAGTCAGCGTAAGTGTAGTTCTCAGTAGGTTTTTGTATGGGTCCACTGTAGAATCCTCTCATAATTCTTGATGATTTCCATAGAATGTGTATCTGTGTATATGTTTTTCAGTAGGCTAAGGAATCAGAACTAGTTTATAGGTCTTCATGAATGGATGTTTATACCTTTTTAAATAGTAATAGAGAAACTAAATTTCCCATGCTCCACTGGGCCTTGCATCCATTGCTAGGTAAGAGCTGACACTACAGTTATCAGGCCATAGACCATTGGAGAAGTGATCTCTCTCACTGGTGTCCATTTACAGAAGAAGCCGAGTGCCACAGCTGAGTGGCACATGTCTAAGGTCAGGTAGTTACTGAGAATTGAATTTGAAGGAGTTACTGATTATTGTGATGCACAATCTAGAATAATTTTTGAAGAAAAAGTCTAATGCTCAAACAGCATGTTCTTTAAAATCAAGTCAGTAGTTGAAATTTTCAGAAAAAATTCAATTATTTCAGAAAAATAATTTATTTTGGATAATATAGTTATACTTGTGAAGATATTGCTTAGTGGGTATTGACACAGAAAAAAATGATGGGTATTCAGTGCAGACACAATTTGTGGGGGGAATATTGTCAATCTGCTATTGATTGAATCCATGGATATAGAACCTGTGGCTACAGAGGGCTGACTATAGTTAGAATCTGAAGGAAAACTTACACAGTCAAATTTTAGAGATATGTGTCTCTAACACAGAAAATAATTATTTTAGGCAGAGTATTTTAACAGTAATACTTCCATTTTCATTTTCACTGTTTTTAGTTTCTGTCTTATTTTAAATATAGCAACACAGTACCAGGCCTGGTTTTAATTCTTTCTTTCTTTCTTTCTTTTTTTTTTTTTTACTGTGGAACAACTTTAAATACATAGTAAAGAGATAGATGAGTAAAATTTCCTCAAAACTCATCACCCCAATTTTGACATTAACCAGTTTCTGACCATTTTTTTCATTTGTACTTCCACCTGCTTACCACCTTTCAGTATGAAATCAATCCACTTTGATCTACAAAAATACTTTTTTATTTAGTTTGATATTTTGAAGGAATTTTCAGACATCTTATTATTCGTTTCATAAATATTTTAGTGTATATGTCAAAAAGATAAATGCTCTTTAAAATACTGTACTATGGCCAAATGGGGTGGATTATGCCTCTGCTGTCTGCACACAGAAGGCTGAAGCAGGCGGATCCCTGGAGTTTGAGGCCACCTGGGACTATGTAATGAGTTCAAGTTCAGTTTGAACTAAGACCCTGTCTGAAGAAACCAGAAAAAAAACCCTTATAAAATCATTATTGTAACTGAAAAAATTGAACAAATGACACTAATTTTACAATATTATCAAGTATCTAGCTTACTGTACAGTTTTCTAATTATCTTATAAATTTATTATAACATTTATACAGTTTTAAATATATCAATTAGAATTTTATTTTTGCTCTGTAGGTTTTCTTGCACTACTTTTTTGAAAATATAGTTTTCCTCATGATTGAAAAAAATAACTAATTATTAGCTCTGCATAATTACCCACATTCAGAATTTTTAAGGCTGACATTTTCTTAGTGTCATTGAGTTGGAAATGTATAATTTTCCTACAAATACATGATTTTGAATAACTTACTACATTCTTAAGTGTGATTTCATATTTACTACTATTTCCACAGCATCTAGTCCAATGCCTGGCACAGAATAAAGAATATATATTTAATAAATGAGTGGGAATATAAGAACTTTTTGAATAAATAAATAAATGTGATATAGGTGGTGAGAGGGAGGATATAGAGTTCCATAACTGCAGTTAGCAGATAAATTACCCATGCATTTTGTCTAAATATATTCACCGTGGTCCACTGATTGCCAGATGCCAATTATAATAAGATGCTGCAATATTGCATATACTTCTATGAAAGAAAAAAATGCTTTCAGTGAAATAATGGCACAGTTGACTATAAGGCCTATGTTATTTCAGTATGTGGAATTGTGCAATGAACAAGATGAGGAATTCTCAAAGTAAATATATTTGCCTTCTAGTATCTTCCATATGGCCACTGAAATTAGTAGGTTGTGGAAGGCACAACTTGGAGTGTCCCCCAGGAGTAAGATTCTCTTACATATGGCCATGTATGGGGGTAAGGTTCACTCAGCACAGTGTATATTATGAAATCTTTGTGTAATAAAGATATGCTTAATACCACAATTGTGTCCCTCGAGGGACATTTTTCCTTCAACAGAAGGCAGCTAATTCTTCAACTGTACACACAGTATAAGTTTTGAATGTAAATTTGCTTGGTGTACCTTATAGTATGGCTACAGAACATGGATAAGGCCAGTTGACTTCCCAAGTTCTGTGATTCGTGGCAGCAAAGACCCTTGTGTTAACGTATGTGTAGTATGTTTCCAAAGGTCATTCCCCAGGTTGTGTAGTTACGGATTCTTGTTATAAGTCAGAACACTGAATCTCCAAGTTTATATGCCATGTGAAAATATATGACTGAATAATAGACTTCTTCTGCTGAGAAAATCCATCAATACAAATCCAGTATGGTAACTAGGTATGTACACTTACCATTTAGGCAAGCTCTTTTTAGGTTTCTGTTTGAGTTAGATTGAAGTTTCAAGTAACAGTGTTTAGAACATGCTGGCCAGGTAGCAGAACATTTCCTGGGCCACTCAGGTAGTTTATCTTTGTGCTCTCTGTTGCCTAAGAAAATAGTTTCCCCAGGGCCCATGGCCTTGTGGTGGCTTGGAAATGGTGCCTCCATGTTCTCTGGTGCTTGTGAGTCTAGCCTATGTACTCAGTGAGTCATAGTTTACCTGAATAGGTTATGTGAATGAAACTGTCTCTTAAGGAAAATAAAACAAGGAAAGCAGTGGTGAGAAGGATTAGATTATATGTTATCATTGTAAAAACACCAATATGTTTTTAAAATATAGAACAAAATGCTTTGTGGGGATTCAGACAAGGCTCAGAAGGATAAAAGTAGGCCAAATAGAGGGTATTAGTTGACCAGTTTGAGCCCCTCCAGATGGTAATTATTACATCATGTGATTATCCTGCTTATGAACAGTTTATCTCCCTTCTGTTATTTAGAAAGTGGGAACACAGAAAGTTTAAGTCATTTCCCCAAAGTTGTACTGCTTTATGGAGCTGGGAATGCAAGTCAGTCAACTCCAAGCCAGGGAGGCACCAGTGTCTCTCCGCCTTCTGGAAGCTATAAGAACAGAGTCAGGTCCTGGGAAGGCATGGGATGCAGTGGTGGTTGTTTCCTGGCACTCAGAGGCTCCTGAGTGAAAGGAGGCTGAGAGGTTAGAGTTGTTGCTTGGTCTTCCCTGGACAAGTCAGGAGGATGGCTTAATTGAAACAGGAGTTTGTGTGAAGGAATAATGAGAAATAAAGATCTGCAAGGAAAGTGAATATGAATTAATACTTTCTTCCCAAGGAGGGTTTGCGGATTGAGAGCATTCTCCGAAAGTACAGAGTGCTTCCAGATCAAAGCATTCATATTATGATGGAATTGTAATTACCTGAAAGCCACTTGATGAAGACTTAGCCTGGGCTGTGTTATATAGGAATAAAGACTATGTCTATGTAAGACATAGGTCTATATAAAGACCTTGTCATGTAGAAGTTACATTAAAAGAGACAATAGCCCAGCAGCACTCTCTTATAGAACTTGTGGCTCTAGTAGCAACATGAACTAGATTGAATCAAGTGCATCATTCAGAGAGACAGGTAAATGACCACCTACCTGGAGGGACTATTACTCTGTGGAGCTCTTCGTTGGCTGGAAGAGCACTTCTGCTTTTAAACTTGAAAACCCAGCAAACGATTCGCTTGAAAACCACATAAAAGCATGGCCTCCCTGGGTGAAACAGGTTATCAGGTTTATCCTGCCAGCTCTTGAGAGGACTTCTCAAAGCAGTTCTAGAGCTGATTCTCTTACTTAAAAATGATTTAATGAAAGGAGGCATGATTAAGTTCCTGGGAGTAGATTTTCAGAGCACAGTGGAGTTATGTAAGAAAGGTCTTCCTGGTGGAGATCGAAAGGCATGAGGGGAAGGGAGTCTGTGGCATGTGTAGACCAAGATTGTGACATTGGAGCAGAGGGGGGGAGATGTGTATCCAAAGCCTGGAGGTGCCTACAGGGGAAGAAGGCAGAAGTGGATGAAGGAGGAGGTCCCAGAGAGGGAAGGTTAGGAGTAGAGTTCATTTGTGGACAAGGGCAAAAGTTTAACCTCGAGCATGGTGAGCATGTAATGGCAAAGAGCTCAGTAAAGCAGAAGTCGAGTAGAAAGTTGGGTCTCACAGGCTACAGCTGTGCTAAGCGTTGGAGTTGCATATGGGTGGCCCTTTCCTCCAGAATGACATTTGCCAGAACTGCAGCTATATAGTTTTTTACAGAGATGCCTTCTCCAAGAGAAGCTCTTTGAGATGAAGATGGATCCTAGGCAAGAGAGGGAAGAGTGAGCTAAGGATAGAAGTCAAAAGGGGAGGAGGCTCTAAGGAGAGAAGGAAGAGAGGAAGAGTGATCAGGCCTCATTCCAGAGAAGAAGGGGAGAAGGGTCAGGAATGTGAGCAGAGCCTCTGTTCCCTGTGGCATTGTAACCTCTGTGGTATAGTATGGCCCTTCACCCTGGTCCAACTCTGTGCCCTAATACAAAGAACTCAGGTTATTTATCCTGAGATTTTTCTTAGCAGAGAGAACTAGAAAGACCCTTGACTAGCTTTGTGTAGGTAATTAGGGCTTTTTCGGCAGTAGGAAATGGCTTGGGGAAGGGAAGTGATCTTATGGCCATTACATTGAGTCTTAGGAGAGGGGAGATATAGACAAGGAGCTTTGGTGGGGGGTGGTGAGACAGAGAGCACTTGGAACGGAGATGAGAAACTGTCCAGCAGAGCTGTCTGCTGTCACTTAATTTATATTTACCCTAAGCCCACAGAGCAGGCAGTGGCAGGTTAAAAAGAAAGAAAGAAAATAAAAAGACCATCCCTGCTTTTAAACTCTCTTTGGTGGATATTTGTTTTTGCATAAATTGTAGGCCAAACCATAGATGTATAATTACAGAAAACTTTCTTGGGCCCAAATACTTGGTAGAGCTGGGTGTGGTTGCATATGACTGTAACCCCAGCACTCAGGCTGTGCTAAAAGAGTTGCCTGAGTTTGAGGTGTGAGACCCTGTCTCAGAATGAACAGTAAATACTGTAAATAGTTGGCCAAATAGATATATCATCATGGTGACTGGACCAAGCATGTTCTGTTTGGCTTGATTTGGGTCAAGAGGATTAGGAATGAAGACAACTACAAGATTTTTGAGATATAGGAACACCTATATCTAAATGAGGAAGGGAACGGGGAGAGGAGGCTGACTAGGAATGAAGTGTAGAAGGTTCTGGGGAAGCAGAAGCAGGCACAGTTGAGATTGGATAATAGGAGGTACAGAGAGGACCAGAACACACAAAGGCAAAGGCCATTTGTGACCTGCACTGGCCCTATGCACATGTCATGTTATGTATACATCATTTCTGAATTTGGGATCCTTGGATTTTAAAATACTGTTTAGATAGCCCTCCCTACTTTTGATTATCTTAAAAAAGCTGGCTCTGTGTACTGAAGACGTTTCTCTCATGGGCTTGTCATTCCTAACACCGATGGAGACCCTTTGGGAGGGGCTGACTCAATTTTCATGTACATCCACCATCTTTCCCTGCCAGGATGGTTGTGCGGATGAGATATTTTGCACTGAAGACTTGGAAACTGACAGTGTATTTTGAAGTGGGGTGGGAGGAGTAAAGATTCTAAACAGTCTATCTCCACTGGTAAAATGTTCTTGTTTCAATAGACTACAGAAACAGACAGAATACAAGGTAGGCATTGATGGGTGTCAAAGAAAATGGCCCAAATAGTTCTGTCCCAATGTCTATTGGAATGAGTGCAGGACACAGGCTTTATTAAGACCAAGAATGGGAGCTCCTACAGTTGAACCAAGAGCTCCTAGAACTAAACCTGGAAATCTTAGAATTGAACCCTACCGTGTGACTAAAGACGAGGTCCAGTTCCTGTATCTCAGCAGACTTAAAGCAGTGTGATCTTTGAAAATTAATAGCCTCTAAGTCAAGATTTTCTCAAGTGAGCCTAGTCTTTAATGATGTATCATTTGCCACTTATTAAACTGTAGATAATGTGACACATTTAGAGATCTTCAACTGGGAAGTCAAAATAATTCAGGATATATATACACACACACACACACACACACACACACACATATACATGTATATATATATGCAATATTACCTCATTGCTTTGATAAAATTTTGAGAAACTAAGTTAAAAATTGACTTAAAGTATGAAAAGAGCTCAAAATCAGCAGCTCTTTCTATAATTTCATAAGCTACTTAGTTTTCTTTTTGAAGGCATTGAGGAAGTAGCAATGGAATTAACAGGAAGAGACAATAAAAAGGCCATCAGGTAAGGCACTGAGGGAGGAAGGTGCCATTAAAGAGGTGTAGGGAATGGTCAAGTAATTCAGTACTGTCAAGAAGGGAGTGTTTGCTCTGTCCTGCTGCATATCAGAGTATGGAGTCTAGGGAAAGGGACTTGAGGAAGACAACTGGGTTGGGGAGAATGGATTTGTACTGATGACCTTGACTTGCATTGATAAACAGGAACATGTACTTAATAACGAACAGTAAGTACATATGTATCTCATTTAATCTTTGCAACATCCCTGGGACATGTATCCTGTTATTACTCTTGCTTTATACCTTTCCACAATGCCCAAAGGGGAGCTTAATGAGGTTGAATAAGCTCCTATACTAGGTTACAATTGGAGGAGCCAGGCTTTGCTCTCTGCTCTGCTGATTCCAGAGCACATGTCCTTACTACCCTTCTGGGAGACCGATTCTGCAAGTGGAATGGAAGAGAAATTGTGAGTGCCAGTGACAAAGCAAAGTTAGAAAGGCAGACATTTGTTCTGAAATTTGGCTATAAAGGTAGAGAAAAACTCACAGCTCAGATCGTTGGCAAATGAGTGTTTTTCCAGAAAGGTTAGGTTTTTTATCTGTCACATAGAAAAGAAAGAAATGTATAAGATGTTGAAGGAGAAAAGAAAGAAATCCATTTCAGTGAAGCTGTTCTGGGCCTTTCCTGATGTTTAACCTTTGGTACATCTGGTATACCATACATGTGTGAGGTATTTATTTTCAACTGAGCTGAACAGTGAAGTAATGATTCTGAAGCTACAGTTGTCATGGTGGAAGGTTGCAATAAGGTATCATGAAGGGGAAAATATTTCCCTCCCTTATCTATGGAAGAAAATCTCTAAGATTTGGGGGCTTATCATTGATTTTAAGTAGTGTATAAATAGTTAAAAACACTTGCCATGCCTTAGGTTGCCTACTGCTCTTGACTTTTCAAAGCATGGTCTTCTCTACTGCCCTGTTCCTCTAATCCCAGTCCTGTTTCTTCTACCTCTTCACCCTCTTCTTTGTTTTAGATTCTTCAGGAATTGTCCTGTGTGGCTCTTGTCTGGCTTATTGCTATCTTTGAAGCAAATGCAGTCTTATCTTGCAAAACTGCTCTCCTCAAAATGCTGAAAGTGCATATGTGCCTGGGACAGGCTCTCTGGGGACTGGGTAGTACCACAGGTGTGGAAAGTTCACACATACTTGAATGAAGCAGACACAGAGCTGTAATGAGAAAAGAATTGATTCTCATTTTAGGAGTAAGAATGTGTAGCCTCTTGGGTACTTGGAGGACATTGATGTGAAGCTGTGGGTCTAGGATTGAGCTGCTGGACTTGGACCAGAGAGGGGGAATATGGCCCACACTACCAGTTAGCAACCTAGTGCAGGATGTTCAAAGACCCCAAGCCCACAGCAAACCAAACCAAATCTGAAGAGAATCCATCCACAGCTTCCACTAGGTTCTTGTTCTTGGACCAGTTGTTGAAGTAGTTTCTTCACTACTACTTCAGTAATTGTAGAAGTAGTGGCCTAACTCCTGCCTCAGGTAAGGAGTTGACTCTTCCAAGCTCTCCCTTGGAGAAGAAAGGAAATCTTCAATCTATGGAGTGCAGTGTTTTACAAGGCTAGTTCTGCACTTCTGCTTACCACCAGCGCTATTGTCTGTAGCTGTAACCATTTCCTAAAGGCAAGCCAGATGGGCTGTACATTTTCCTTGAAGGAAAATGAAAGAAATTAGATATCCAGCAGCTTGCACTGTAGAAATGAGCTGCTTGTAACTCACTGCTAATTTAAAGAGTTAGAGGATGCATTTGTAAGAGGGGCACGAATCATCCTGTTGTTACAGAAATTAGACAAAGAATAGAATATAAGCTAAGAAAAATGAAGGGAGAGAAAGTGTTCTCAATTCTTTTTTCTTTTCTTCTTCCTAGCAAGAACCAGTTGAGTCATCTTTGGGGCTTAGTAATGGAGTAAGTGATCTTTCTCCTGAGTATGCGGTCCTGACTTCAGCTATAAAAAATGAAGTGGATAGTACGGTGAACATCATAGGTAAACTGTTTTGACATCTTATTTTTTATATACATGAGCAGCACTCCGAGGTCTAAAATTTGGAAACCAGAGATCTTGAAATAAAATAATAGGAGGAAGTTTTGGAACCATCTTAGAATCCCAGTTCCTGACCCTAGATTTCAGGACTGAAAAATAAAGGCCTTTGAAGGTCCCATAAAGGAAGTTAGGTGGATTGGCCTGAAGAATAAGTGACTTCCAAGAGGAATGTTTTTCTCCTCCAGTGGCTAATGATTAGCAGTTATTAATCTTTTGCTATTTGGTCATGAACAGAGGAGTAACTAATTTATTTTGGGAGCCAAAGAGAGAAAAGAATGCCTTAATATTAGTCCTCTTCGCAACTGTTCTGTGCACCCCTGATGTAGAGGGGCACTCACTTTTTAGGCCAACAAACTGAGGCACAGAACTTTGTTGACAAAGGCCCAGTCTGATTCAAGAGATAATTTTGAGCACTGTCCCTGTACCTCTCTCTCAGTGCTATTATCAGGAAGTACACAGAGGAACAGCACGGGCCCAATTCCCATTTTCATGGAGACATATAGGCAGTAATTGAACCCACAGTATCCTCAGCCTTCCTATTTATGGTAAACACAGTGAAGTTGAACACAGAGCAACGAGGGAGAATAACCTGGAGCAGACATGGATTGGGAATTCTCAAGGGACACCTGAAAGTGGGTTGTTGGGGAAACTGCTGGTGACGTGTGGGCAGACAATGCTCATGAGGACTCTGGGTGGGAACAGTGGAGGAACAGAAAGGATATCAGTGTGGCATAGCATAGCAAACCAGGTGAGTCTCCTGAGGTCTCCCTCAGAAGTAGTCAGAGGTGTTACAGAGGCTTTTGTAAGCCTTGAGAAGGAGGTTGGGTTTGATATCACATTGCTGGAGGGTGAGTTGACAGAAAAGTTAATTGGAGCATAGTGTGGACTGTAGAGGACCTGGATATTTACATAAGCACAATGTAAATGTCACCCCTTGGTGGGTTTTAGGCAGAGAGGCAAGCTGTGAAGTGCACATTAGTAGAGTCCCACTGGGATGTTGTAGTAAATAGATGGTGGGGACCCTGCACAAGATGGAGACCCGGATGTGAACTCGGCAGAGCTTGGGCTGAGAGCTGGGGCTTCGTGATCTGAGGGAACCTTCACTTCATGAAACTTTGCTCTAGTCAAGGCTTCTGATGTTAATAAGAACCAGAGAGATCAAAGTGCTATAAAAATAAGCGTCCAGGCTGGATGCTTTTCTTTCTGGGCTTTGGAATTGTGGCAGTAGAACCACACGTCAGAACCGCTGGGCACACTGAGATCTTCGGGGGAATGCAGCTGTTGAGGGACGAACCATAGAAGGTGATTTGGCTTGGCTTTTCCCCCATTTTTATCACACAGTAGATTTTGAGCTGAGGTCTATCTCGGAGACCAAGCACTTCTCTCACTTCCCAGGGAGGAGCTGTAAACTGAGTTCCTCTGAGGGAGGTGGCTTATTGAAGCTGGAGCCCAGCTCCTTCCAGAGCCCCTTCTTTGCTTGACCCCGGCTTCTTCTCTCCCCCACTGTGGTGAGATCATCACCCTTCCAGTTTCTTTTTCACCTTACCTCCCTTGGCAGGCCGTCCCTAAGAAAGTGCATGGAGGTCCCATTGAGCCCTTAAATAAGGAAGCTGTTTGTCAAACTCCAGCATGATTTCTTCAGAGTCAGCTTATTTTGACTGGGTTGGTTGGTTTGGGGAGTTCCTCTTCATGCATGTGGTGAAGCCAGCCTCAGATGATACGCCAAGCCCAAGTGAGAACTGCATTGGGGTCTTTGTCCATTTCAGTGCTATTTAGTTGTTATTAATTGATAAATAAGAATTGTTTATTTATGGGAGTGTCATGTTTTGATATGTTCAAGATAATCTGTCATCTCATCTATCATCTGTTATTATCTCAAAAGGAATTAATTTTTGAGGGTTAAAAATGTTTAAAGATGGGGCCAGGAGATAGCTCAGCAGACTGAAGCACCTGCTTAGGCATGCTTAGGCAAGTGCGGAGACTATTGTTCACTCTGTAGCACCATATGCCACACCAGCCCTACCCCCAGGGCTGGCCGAGCAGGCCACAGAATCCAGTTGGGCAGGCCTAGTGGTGAACACCTAGAATGCTGGTGCTGAATGTTTACCTTTTCAGAATTTTGAAACATGCATAATTGTTAACCAAAAAATTGTTAAATACACATCAGATCACTAAAAACTTACTCCTTCAATGTATATATGCCTCGGAGCACTTCTGATCAAACACCTTCCCTTTGCCAAGTCCTCATCCCTAGTCCCAGCACCCACAACTCTGCTTGTCCTCTGTTTCTGTGAAGTAGCTCCTTCAGATACATGTATGGGCCAAGCCAGGCAGTCATTGGCTTTGTGCACCTGGAGTATTTCACTTAGTGGAAGGTCCTCCATGTCTATCCTGTCTCCCTTCTCTTTTTATAGCCCACTTTGATGGAGCCTTAAGGATGTAATTCTGTGTTAGTTTTTCTTTCCTCTTTTGTATGGATCCTTACTGCTTGAGGCTGGTATGAGCTTTCTGAGTCAGTGCTCTCTTCTCACGCCAAATGGCCAGGGTGGACATTACGTTTCACATTTTGCGCTCACTGTTATTGGCTAGATAATAACCTACTTGATAAAAGGAATCTTTTTCTGGTCCTAAGAATAAACTAACAAAGACTGAAAGCAAAACGAGCTTGTCTATAATTTTTCATTAATTGGTGGCCTTATGAAGATGTAAATGTGAAGTATATCTATCAAGGATTATAAAGAGAAGGACAGTATGTGACTGTCGGTCATGATTATCCTGTCTCTAACTTTGAACCCTGCACAGAGCCTTTACCCAGTGCCTCCTGCCTGATTATTTATTAGCCATCTTAATCCATGTGATTTGTGGATAAACATGGGATTCAGATCCCAAGGCCACCGTGGCATGTGGGACACTGTCTCTCTCTCTCTCTCTCTCTCTCTCTCTCTCTCTCTCTCTCTCTCTCTCTCTCTTTGTCTTGCATAATGGTTTGTTTTAAAAACGACACCTTTTCTTGCCTTCAGTTTGCTTCTAAAACCACATTTCATTTTAGCTTTGTGATTGGGTCCTGGTGTGAAAGACCTGAAGTGATTTCATCCTACTTTGATGAACATACTTATAAGATTAAAATCAGGAGTTAAAATGTGTGCTTCACATGATAGTCTTAAAAAATGTTGCCTGGGGGATTTTTAGCAAGCAGAATGGATTGGAAATCAATACCCACATTCATTTGAGGCTAGCCACAGGTACATTTGCATTCTGGAAAGAGGTGGCTGTTTTCCTAAGCAAATAACAGTGTGTGCAAAATGTGAAATGTACTGTTGCCCTGACAAACGAACTCTTGTTTGGTTGCTGCAATGTTTTGTTTTTATTCTTACCACAGCAGAAACACATGCACGTGCACGTGCACATGCGTATGTGTGCGTACACACATCAGAAGGTTGTGTCTTGACCTTGCTTCCCTCTCTGTTAACAGTCGGAAGTACTTTCTGACTCAGCCAGCTGTGCACCCCTAAAGTGTGTGGTGTCTTCATGTAGAAATACGTCTTCCAAGATCTCTGAGCTCCTGTGTGCTTAAGTACCCATATTTAGCATCTAGACAGCCTGTCTCTGCTTTCCCTTTAAGAGGAGAAAGGGAGGAAAAGCCTCCTTATTTTTAGTTTTCGTTTTCTTTAGCGCTGAGTTTTTGTTGTGTGTGCAGTGGCTTCTGTGTTTAGGAAATGGAAGAAGCCAACATGTTGAATTGTTCTAAGTTCTTGCTGGCTGCCTGCCCAGGTAACAGCACTCTTACTGAGCTGTATGGAAATTATCTCAGGCCAGTGGAGGAAGGCTGCAGGTGTGGACCTTCTGTCTGACTGGCCAGGCTGTATTTTACAGAGCCATTGTGTTTCTTGATAAAAGGTAATCCCACCCTGCGATGGAGCAAAGACTGCTTGGAAGCAGTGTAGACTATTCATCACTCTGAAGCACATAAAGCCTGCTGAAGTGACTAGACACATTGCCAGTAGGAAGTAAAGTATTTTGGAGCTTGCCTATTTTTGGCTGCTCCTGGTGCACCTTGGAGGACGTTCTTCTCTGGCTTTTCAAGTTGTTTCCAACTTGACTTTTTCTAAAGTGAAATTCAAGCAGCGTTGTTAGCCCAGCCTGGAAATCCCAATATTGGCAGATAAGACTGAAGGCATGAGAGAACAAATTCACAACTTAGGGGACTGGGGGTCCCCGTGAGTTCTCTTAGAACCCAAGGATGGCAGCTTCTGCCACCAGAATTTGTATAGTTTGAGGACGATAGTGCCAGGCTGCCAAGGTATCTCTTCCCATTCCTAGCATCCCCTGGGTTTTTGCATTTTCCTGGTCATTAACAGGTACAATTTCATGTACAAAATAAAAAGTAGCTTCACAAATTTTTTTTTTTTTTTTGTCTTTTTGAGACAGGGTCTCTCCATGCAGTTCATGCTGGCTTGAGCTCACTGTTGTGGCCCAGGCTGGTCTCAAACTCACATTGATTCTCCTTCCTCAGCCTCCCAAGTGCTGGGATTACAGGCATGCATGACCACGCCTGGCGCACAAGGATCTTTAAGGGGAAGGCAGTCTTTTGAAGGGGCCAGACCTTCTCACTTCAGTGGGTGATCGCTGTACCCTGGGGCTTCTGGAAGGGTGAGCATCTCCCCAGTACCAGTGGGGGCCAGAAACAACGCATCCAATATCAGCTGCCCTGGAAAAAATCCCAGCTGCAGAAAACTACACAGGATGGGAGCCAAGAAACCTTAGTGCCCTCACACACAGAGGTTGACTTGTGCTTTCTTTTTCTTTGGTACATTGGTCCTTGGAAGATGTGGTTTTGCAGCTAGGGGCCAGTGTTCATGTGCTAGTCCACAGCTCTGGACTCTAGAGCTTGGCTCTTCTTTTTGTAACCTTATCATCTAGCGCCTTCTCATTCTGACCCTGCAGCTATGTGCACCTGGCCTCTGCTTTCATTTTGCCCTTTTCAGAGTCATTTTTTTTAACATGCCAGTATTACCATATCACCATGGTCCCTGAGGCAAACACCTGAGTCCTCCTCCTCTCTGGGGTCACCTACTCCCTGCCCACTACTTTTATACTGTGTGTGTGCATGTGTGTATGTGTGTATGTGTGCTGAGACAAGATCTCACTATGTAGTCTAGTCTGGCCTTGAACTTAACAGGTAGCTCAGGCTGGCCTCAAACTCACAGTGATCCCGCTTCAGCCTTCTAAGTTCTACAATTGCAGGTGCCTGCCACCATGTCCAGCTCTGCTATCTATCTATCTATCTATCTATCTATCTATCTATCTATCTATCTATCTATCTATCTATCTATCTATTTTAGGGAAGGGCCTACAGAGTATTCAGTCTTACTACTAGGTCGGATTCCTAGTGATCCACCTGTGTACAGCCTCCCAAGAGCCGGGATTACAGGCACATGCTACCACACCCAGTCTCAATTGTCTTCTCAGCGCAATCCAGGAGATGCGGTCAACACAACAGGTGCAGGAATGAAACCCCCAGGCCTGCGCCTGCTTGCAGGTGCTTTAATCCACTGAGCTATTTGGCCTGCCTTTCTATGCTACTTTTTAAAACTTCAGTTATTCTGAAAAATCTACCCAGTGGATGGCCAGGTGTAAGAAAAGTGAGCAGTCACCCAAGCTCCAGGAGTTCTCTTAAGAAGAGCAACCTGTAATGTCTTGCCCAGGCTTCTGCCCCCACATTGCTGACTTAAGAAATTAATTTTCTCTAATCAGTTTTTGCTGGGACACATTTTCTACTTCCTTTGGTGGAACACGTGTTCCACCTGTGTTCTAAGGGGTAAACATGTCCGATGCATCAGCCCCCTCTTCCTGGTTTCTTCGTCTGCCTCATGCAGTGGCAGGCAGGGCCTGCAGCCGGCCTGTGCTGAGCTTACTGACCCCATCACGGCTATCTCCCTCACCACTACTCCAAAGCAACAGTGACTGTATTTTATTAAATACAAGTCAGATCCATTGTTACAAAGATAAGACCATCAGACTTGAAGTTACAGAACTTGGGTTCTGGACCTATCTCTGAAGTTTTTTATTTCCCATATGATCTTAGACAAACTTCCCTGATCTCTCTGAGACTCAGTTTATATATAAATTGGAAGTAATATACATACCATTTGTAAAATGGAAATGTGTGAAATTATATATGCAAACATAATGTCATTTATAATTATGCATGCATTTTATACATGAATTATATATAAAATGGAAATACTAAGTTGATCCTTCCCATCTCACAGGGTTGTAGAAAGGATCATAGGAAGTATATGGATAAATTTTTCTTTGTTTAGAAGATGGTAAAATAATATGATTATGATTACATTATCATAATCAAATTAACATATGTATGAGTAGGGAAAGTAGCCTCTACCTATGCTGTGTTATCAAGGCTAGTATTAACAGTTTCAATACCTAAACTCTGGGGATTGAGGAGAAATTTCTCCCTGTGGTTTGAAGCTGGTGGTCTGATTTTCCTTGGCTCTGCTAGTAGGTTTACTTCTTGACCTTGCAGCCACTTAGGTGACCTTGGTAATATACCTGGCTTCTGTGGTCCAGCTTTTCAAGCATAATATGACAGCTTAAGGCTCCTCCAAGTTTTTTCTGTATCTAATAGTCTCCGCTTTGCAGCACTTTTTCCAAGCATGGGAGTAACCTGCCTTTTCATACAGAGCCCTACTCAGAGTCAACAATTGTTAATAAAGTAGGAATGACCTTTGAAGTTATCAAACTGGTCCATCAGTAACCAGCCATGAATAATATTGCAATTTTCAACATCTAGCTTCAGATAAAATTACACTCCTGTGGGTGCCTTTCATGATGTGCTGACCTTACTAAGCTGGAGGAGGTGGGTGGATTCCTAACTCAACTAACCATTTGAGAATTTCCTTGGCATCCAGCAGAGAACAATTGAAAGGAAATTTGGTTGTGAGCCGAAAGATTCATTAAGGTGAGATCTGAAAGGTTTTATCCTGTGGGGCTTAGAAAGCCGAGGGTAGCTCAGCTTGAATTTCATTAACTTTTCTGTTTCAGAGACTATGGCAGAAAAGATTTAAAATTTGGCATCAGACAAAGCTGACCTTGAATCCTGATTCTGCCACTTTTTTTTTTTTTTTTTCTGTACTAGTAATCAAACTCAGGACCTTGTACTTTCACAGCAAGTGCTCTGCCACTTACTGACTGTACAGACTTGCAGTGTGACTAAAATGGGGACCATATTTGTGCCTTTCTCTTAGTAGTGCCTTTCTCTTTGTGCCTTCTCTTGGTAGAATTTTTGGAGGGAGGTTAGAGGGAGACCAAGGTATATTCTAGGAAGAAAGAAAAGGAAAAGAAAATTAGGCTTTGACGTTATTATTTATCAGTCACTTTATCGTCTGGTACCCAGAAGAGTGTTGCACACAGAGGCAGATTAGTCATGGTGTCAAAGCACATCTCAGATGATGAGCTCTTTCTGCCTGTCTTATAGTGTTTGACCTGAAGGTCGGAAAGTTTCTGAAGTGCTCTCAGTGTTCAAAAGGAGGAAAGTGGCCATTCCCTTGATAAAGCATGATGCAAAGAAAAAACTAAGGATATATAGAGTTAACTAGCAACACAGTTTCTTTCTGAGGCAGAAAACCAGGAAGTGTCACAAGATTGTTTCCCGTGTAGTTTGGGCTGAGCTCCAAGGGAGTGAGAGGCACTCCCCAGAAAGAGGTCAGTTTGGGCTGGAAGGGTCACGAAGGGCTCCGGAAGCTGGGGCCATTCAGGGTCTGCTCTCTGCTCCACCTCTGCCTTGTGCAGCTGTCCTGCAGAAGCCTTGGGTTCCACAGGGTTGCATCCCTGTATCTCTCCCCTTCTTCTTCTTTCCTTCCTTCCACCTACTCACTGCCTTAAACTTGCTCTCTAGAGGATGTTGTGCCAGTGTGTCACCCAGTAGATTCCTTACAGACTCACCCTGGTTTCTGTGACCCTTTCAGCCTCTCCTAGTATTTGCTGGATGAATAGGTCTGTGCCAAGCAAGTGCTCTGCAAGTCTTTGTTCGTTGAATACTGAGTTGGGCATTGAGGGAAAAAACCACTCTGAGGAAGAAAAAAATCATTGGAACAAAGGGACAGAACTGGGGAGATGCTTGAGCTGCTGCCATTGTTTTTAGTCATGACTGCTTGTTGTGTCTGTAAGGGGGACAGTGCACAGAAGAAAGGCATGCTGGAGTTCTGCGTGCGAAAGTGGCTTTGATCTAAGTCAAATGTGTATGAGACCCTAACTGCCTAAATTTCCGGGTATTATTTTTGTCCTTCCCCTTACAAACACACACATGCACACACATGCACGTGCACACACACACATACACACACGGGGTAGGACATGACTTTGTCTTGTTTTCCTGCTGTGTTATTTACCGGGGAGAAAAAGCTGAAGGAGCCTAAGTGAGATCAACATCAAGACTCAGTCCAAGTCCAGTGAACTGTGTAATTGATGCCCTCATGCTCAAATAAGATAGCCCAAAGTATGAAATAAGAATTTGGAAGTTCAGGGGCCGGGCAGGATGGCTCAGTGGTCTAAGGCACCTGCTTAGGAAAGCTTGGGTGGACGCAGGGACCGCGGTTTGATCCCTGGCACCACATGCTGCGCCAGCCCTGCCCTCAGGGCAGGCTGAGCCGGCCATAAAAATAAATAAACAAACAAGCAAAAGTTCTGAAACAAGAAAATAAATAAATAAATAAAATAAAAAATTCTTTTTTTTTTTTTTCCAATTCTTTTATTGTTTAAATTTAACAATGGTTATATTACATATTTTCATCATCGGATCAGTTTAGATTAATACATATAGGTATATAAGATTGATCAAACAACTAAACATTAACCTTTCTAAATCCACATTACTTTTTTTTTTTTCTTTTCCCCCTTTTTTTCTTTGAAAGTTGACATATT
>PVJA010006627.1:0-72358 GCA_004027025.1 Myocastor coypus | reverse complement strand
AAAGAAGAAGAAGAAGAAGAAGAAGAAGAAGAAGAAGAAGAAGAAGAAGAAGAAGAAGAAGAAGAAGAAGAAGAAGAAGAAGAAGAAAGCACTTAAGCACTTGTGCTGGTGAAGAGTTTGTATGTGGAGCTGTATAGTTCCTACCAGGTAGAGTGGCAGGGACCACATCTGTTTATCCTTTTTCTCTTAGCAACCCACCAAAAACAACAAATTAGGAAATATATGAAAGAAATTGCTTTGTGCTACTCAACCCCAGCAGGACAATGACCCCTGAGGGAGAGACACAGAGGGAGACAGTTCAAAAGATGCGCTTCTCTTCACATAACCTAGAAGTGTAAATAACCCACAGCCTCCAAGGAAATGCTTCTAACTGGTCCTTCTTTGATTTTTCAGACTTCTTGAAAACTTCTATTTATCTGACAGATCCTTGTGGAGTTCCCAGCATGTTGCAGATGAGAGCATGTCGAGCTAGAGAGAGACACAACTGAGAAATAAGCACACAGGAAAAAAGAAGAAGAAAACTTCAGTTACTAAACAGCGTAACATAAAAAAGCAGCAGCAAGCGAGGAGATGCCGCTGAGGCGGAGTGGCCCATGAAGTCTTCTCTTAGGGCGCGTTTGGGTGAAGTTCTTAGGAGCCAGGAGGGAAAAACAAGAGGTACAACACCACAGGTTGCAGACGCGGAGAGCCCTAGATGCCAAGGGAAGATGGGAGAGGGACCCAGCCTGAAGCCCACAGGGAGCAAGCAGAGCCTGGCGGACGGATTCGGCACTGTGCACAGGGGCCAGAGCGTGAAGTCCCTTTAGCCCCTGGGGACATTCGCTTGTGACGCATGTTCAACCACCTAGGAAAGGAGCTAGGACTGGTATCTCTCCAAAATTCATTTGTTGAAATCTCACCCTCTGGGTGATGGTAATAGGAGGTGAGGAGTTGGTCAGGGCTGCTGACCAGGATTAGTGCATCTTAAAGAGATCCAAGTGGCCGGCTCAGGGCGTTGGTGGGAGCGCCTAGATATGCGTGAAGAACCAGAGGTCACTTGGGAACTGGGGTGCGTGAGATACTAGTGTGGAAGGAGGAAGAGTTAGACTTGGCACTTGTAGCTACCGTCAGTCCTCAAAGACGAACGGCGAGGAGGGCAGCGGATAGGCTGGAGATGCCTCCAGGGTGGAAGCGGAGAGCTTTCACTTGCTCTGAGAGCTTCTCCCAGGAACCTGGCCCAGTGCAGCCGTCTGCCTTGAGACGGACGGCTGGGGAGGGGCACCCGTCCAGGTGTATGTATTTCCTGCGTCTCCCTCGGGGTTCCAATCTGCAGCAAGGGCGGAGAAAATGTGTCTTCCGCCTGCTTCTGGGAAGGGCTCGCCAGCCTCCCTCCACGCTCTGGTGCAGGATCTCTGACATCTGCGGGGGCTGACGGCGCTGGCAGGTGCAACCCACTCAGAGCAGCACTGCAGTCCCAGGGGAGCATCTCCTCGGCGTGCAGCGAGTTTCCTGGGGCGCCCAGCTCCCAGAGTCTCGTGCAGTGGATCTGATTTTGGCTCCTGTACTGCACACAGGTGACAGACCTCTCGGCGTGCCTGAGTAGTGCAACCCACAAGGCTGTGCGGCCTTGTGATGTCATTCGACACCCCTCACCTGTAGCCCAGCCTGTCGCAGGGGCTGGTGCGGAGCCCCTGGGTAGCTCTTGGGCAAACAAGGCTTGGAAACCATTGGTATGATGCCCCTTAGGTCACAGGAGGACTTCAGACTTTATTATAAATGCCAATGTTTCACATGTGTGTGTATGTGCGTGTGCATGTGTGTGTGTGGTCTCTCCCGTTAGAAATAGTCATTCGCAGAATTAAAAAGTGTTTTAAGGCAGATCATTGACAGAATCCTGATACCTGCACCGCATACTTCAGTACAAGTAACCTGTTACTCCTTCTATTACTCAGGGGAAGCACAGAAAGTTGAAACACGCAGTTCTCTGAATCCTGCAGAGAAATGCGTCGAGAGGTATGCAAAGGGCCAAGTCTGCTCAAGCCAGACAAGCTCTGTAGCTTTGCTCTGGCTTTCGATTAGCTTGGGTCTGCTCCATTATGGCTTAGATGGCAGGAGCTAATTATAGGACACCTGTAATTTAAAGTGACAGGTAATTGAAACCGGGCTTTTCTGTGAATACGTGTAATGTATAACATATTATTAAACAGTAATTATTTAAAACACAGATGAAGTCGACTGAAGTCAGCTAAAGAAGTTGATGTTCATATTAAACTGGAAACTACAGATAATTAGCACGAGTTCAGAAAAACTCATTTGAGTACGACCTTGCAAAATTACTTTTCTGTCGCTCAGCATTAATTATGATGTGCTAATGTCCATAATTTTAGTTGGTCTGTGTACGTTTGCTCCGTGTACTCAAGATGAAAAACAGAATGGAAGTCTTCAGCCTAAGACAGGAAGAAAATTATCTGTCCTGCTCTTCTATTAATATTTAATCTTCTGTAGTGAATTAACACTCTGAGGTTGGCAACACAGCTTTGGTGGAAATAATGACTCCTTTTAAAGAATATGAAATTGGATTTTAGGCTTAAATAGAGTATTATTATTCTATGAAACTGATCACTCAATTATTTGAAAATGAAGTCTCATTAAAATAATGGATGTATATCACCAATGGATATATATATATATATACACACACACACACACACACACACACACACACACACATATATATATATATATATATATATATATATATATATATACTATATTGTAAATTTATCAATAATCCATTCTGAGCATCCACACGCAGTTTCCAAGCTCCACACAAGAACCTGGGACTTGCAAAAGTGGCTCAGTGTGAACATTGTTTTGCAGTATGTCAGTACATTTGGTATATCAGCACATCTATCTACAAAATGACAGATGGCAAAACTTCAGAGAAGACATCTGGGGCAGTCTGGCATGGTGACACAGGCCTATAATCTCAGAATCATGGTAGGCTGAGGCAGAGGAATTGCAGATCCACTGAAGCTTAGAAAATGTAGAGAGGCTCTGTCTTGAAAATTCATTTTATATTTAAAGGAAACAATAATAAATTTATTGAGTTAAAGAGACAAAATAGATTGTGAAGATTGATTTGGGAATGTTGGTCCATCTCTACATCCCTAGAATGAAGCACACTAGATCAAGCTTGACAGAGAAAAGTAAAAGTGAGAGCCAGGGAAACGCAGGTATTCACAGAATGAGCTCACCTGTGTGCCATTCAGGAAAGACTGTCTCCTCTGAGAAAGAAATATCAGATGCAGATAGCCTTAAGTGACCCGTAAGAATGTCCCTGATCCAAGCCCAAGCTGAATTGCTCTACTCTGAGACCCTCTGCTCCACCATGGCACCTAGACACCTGTGTGTGAACTCACTGTATTCTACTGGAAAGACCTGAGTGCAGCATGGTGACCCTGGAGCCTGCAGCCGAAGGCTTCGCTGCCCAGTGCCTCAAAAGTTTAAAAGGCTGCATATGTAGCTCAAGGTGAAGACCTGAATTCAGTTCTCAGTGCTGCAAACAATGGGGGCTGAGCTTCTAGGAAGAGGCCCCTACTTGGCACAGCATTGTTACAAACTGCTTGTTGTTTGACTGGACATTTTTGCTCTTAGTTCCTACCTCCAACTAGAATTCACGTGGGTTTTCCTAGTTGTAGTGCAGTTTCCTTTGCTTTGAAAATTGTCCCTGAGACAGAGTATGTTCTGTGACCTGGACAAGGCTCCAGGAGGTGGCGGGCCATTTCTGGCCTGAAAGTGTTCAGCTAGAGGAAACCAGAGGAGTCCTGCTCTACCACAGTAGCAACATAGCATAGTCTGAAACGAACCTAAGAAGCAGAGCAAGTCTCAAAGTGTAGCAACGGCTCAAAAGACACATACTGAGCAGATAAAGCATGGACACACAGTCGGGAACGAGTTTGCGTTCTTTCATGTGTTAAAGCTGAAGGAATTTAGCCTAAATCTAAAGGAATTTGCAAGGACTGTAAAAGCCTCGAGCGCACCACCGTGGTCTTGCTCCTGAATTCTCATTATGTGATCTCTGTTCACTTTGAAATCTCATGTACCTCTGCGAGCGCTCTTAGAATGTAGGAAGACGTGTAACTGCGTGTTGTTAAGGGCGTGTCACGGGCTGTGCATGCAGATTTCATGCAGTGCAGTCATGCTTTCTGGGATCCGGTTTAATGGCTACGGAGAGATTTATCCATATCTTGCCAGAAAAATACTTTCAATTCTATTATCTATCTATCTATCTATCTATCTATCTATCTATCTATCTATCTATCTTTTTTTTTAATTTTTATTATTTTTTTATTGTTTCACAATTTTTGTTTGTTTGCTTATTTATTTTTATGGTCGGCTCAGCCTGCCCTGAGGGCAGGGCTGGTGCAGCATGTGGTGCTGGGGATCAAACTGCGGTCCTTGCAGCCACCTGCAGGCGCTTTAGACCACTGAGCCATCCTGTCAGGCCCCTCTATCTATCTATTTATCTGGCCAAAAGAACTTATTTTTTTTTTAAAGTGATACAGAAAGAAAATTAGAAGAGCCCACAGCCTTGTAACATAACTATTTTAACTTGGGAAAATAAGTCACAGTGCCCGCTCATCCGTTAGGAAATGCCTGGCATTTCCCAAGCTCTCTACACTTGGGCTGGCATAAACTGTACCCAGACTTTTCTAAATATCCCATTTTATTACACTCTCAAAATCCTTCAGCCTGGGCCGTTCTTGCTGGCTAAATGAGCCAGCCCCCAGTTCAGGTGTCAGCCAGCCGCAGGTGGCATATTTCAGGAGCAGTGTGTCGGACAGTGAACGACTGAGCGCTTTCCTTTCCTCGTCAGCTACTCATACTGCTGGTGAATAAAACTGCTCGGTCGCTCACCTCGAAGGTCTTGACAGCACCCACCTCAGGACGGTAGGAGGGATCTGTCCTCGACGCGTGGGCCACTGGCCTCCACCTCTGACGGTTGCCCCTCTGCCTGAGGGGAAATGGCCTTCCTGCTTAGGAGTCCCAGCACTGACTTCCTGGGTGTCCATCCTAGCCCTGCTTCCTAGGTGCTGAGCCACCCTCAGTGCGCTACCCAAGCCCTTGGCAATGAAATTGATGCGACCAGCAAGAGCAGTGATTTGATCCATGCAGGAAATACTTATGGAGCCTCTGCTCTGTGCCAGGCACTACTGCAGGTGCGTGAACCATGTTGCAGAACAGAGAGCGGAGGCCCTGGAGTTTGAATTCTGGCAAAAGGAAACAGACAGTACTGCACTCTGAAGAGCTAGGGCACATGGTAAATAGCTTTCTGCACACACTTGTCCAACAGTTTGGAGTCACGAGGGTTAAAATGGTGACCCTGCACAAATATTCTCCTGAGCCTTCCTTTTCGTGCTTTTCTGTATTTTCCAAGAAGCTCACAGTGAACAGGTATTACTTGGGATAAATGAAGAACAAAAACAGCAGAGACGCAGTGCGAGGCCTGCCTCAGCCACTCTTTTCTTGTTGCTGGGACAAAATGCCCGATCCCCAAAATGAAGGGAGGAAAGGTTTGCTTAGCTCACTTTCTGTGGAGGTCTCATCCTATACTCAGCTGGCTCCAAGGCAGAGTGGCTCATGGCAGAGAGCAACCATTCATTCAGGGCTGGTGGCAGCGAAGAGCAGGAGCAGAGAGGATGAGGCCTGAGCGCCTGCAGTGCCCGCAGCACCCGCAGCGCCCGCAGCTGGCTAGCCTCTTTCTTTACATCGTAATTCAAGCCTGCCCTTTCCCCAGGGCAGATGCAGAACCCACACCCACCATAATCAGTCACAAACTCCAGAAGCCTCCCCATGGCTACATAATGTGTCACAGTCCATGACATTCTGCCCCTGGACTCCCAAAGACTCAAGCACATCCCTTTATTCAAAAGGTGCTCTAGCCTGTCTCTAAGAGTTGCCAAAGTTCCAACAGTTTCAGCATTGCTAAAGAGTCCAACTTCCTAGTCTCCTCCAAGATCTAAGCAAACTCCCAGAACTTAATCTCTGTACAAATGAAAAGTTAAATACTTCTAATGTTCAGTGACACAAGAAAACCATTACCATTGCAAAAGGTACAAACAGGGAAATAAAAGCATTGGGGCCAAGACAAGTCCAAAATTCAGCAGGACAAACATTAAGTCCTATAGTTCCATGTGGAACACCCAAAGCAATCTGTGGCAAATTCTGAGCCCCATGTGGCCCCGCCCCATGGCACTGCTGCTGGCTGTAGCTCCAGTGGCTTCTCTTAGGTCTGCTTTGCTCCCTTCTTGCAATTTCCCATAGATGATCGACGGTCCTGGCTTTTCCAAACTTCTGGGGTTTCCACTGAATAGGCTTCTTTACACGCTGCCTTCTTAGGGGCACACTATCTGGCTTTCCAGAGCTCCTGAAATCTAGGTGGAAGTCTTTGTAACCTCACAACTCCTGCATTCTCAATGAACCTGAAACCACTGCCACATGGTGATGCCAATGTCTGCTGCCAGCTGGAACAGTAGCCAGCCTTCCTTCTCTCTTTGCTATAGGGATTGAGTGTCTGAATCCCTAAGCACTTTGACCCTGATTCCAATGAACAAATTCTCCATGCTGGCACCATTCTGGAACCGGATGTGGCCACTACCACCATTCTGGAACATGAGGCTCTGTGGCTTTCCCCTCAAAGCAAAGTCCTTTGCCTTACATTTCTGAGGCTGCAAAGGATGGAGACCTGCCACCTCCTGTGAGCCCTTCGGCCATCTTTTCCATCCTCTGGTTCCTTCTTAGCAATGGAGATCCTCTCAGCTCTATCTTTGCAGTCCACGACTTTATTTACGCTTTCTTTCTGGCCAAAATTCCAGCATTTTACATCATCCTGCTGGGCAGTTTGCTCTTGAGTCCCTATATAAGTCTGACTAAAAGCCCCCAACAATAGCCATGCCATCGCTTCAAGGTTCGACTGCATTGAAATGTCCTTTGGCAGATCCGTCAGTTTTCCATGCTTCATCTCAGCCTCAGGCAAATTCTCTGGACATTAGAAAATGCAGATCAATTATGTGCCAAGCCCTAACACAAATTATCTGGAGTCCAACAACCAATGCAGTCCTTATTCCCAGAAGAAACCTCCGCAGCCTGATTTTTACAGGCAGGATTTCTGCCAGCCTTCTGTTCTTCTGCACTCTGACCAGAGTCTTCCATGTAGAAGAATAGAAGGCATTCCAGCTCTTCACTAGCAGGCAACATCTCCAAACTTTTCCTATCTCTTCCCAAGACCATTGCCAAAGGCTGTTGAAAAATATGATCAGGTCATCACAGCAATGACCACTATAATACTAAACTCTGTCTCGGTTACTCTGCTCTCCTTGCTATGACAAAATATCCAGTACCGAATTCCAAAATACCCAAAATGCAGGTTTCCTTAGTTCACAGTCAGTGGAAGGTTCAGTCCATACTCAGCCGGCTCCAAGGCAGAGCGGCACATGGAAGAGGGCAGCCATTCATGGCTGACAGCAGCAAAGAGAGCAGGCAGACGCTCCCGGAGCTCGTAGCCTCTCTCCCCTCCTTACGTGGTAATGAGAGTTACCTGCCCCAGGACTCATGCGGAGCCCGCATCCACCATAATCAATCACTAACTCCGATAGCTTCCCCATGACTGCATGAGGCTTTGGGGGGGGCAGCGGGGGAATTAGGCAGAAAGCATAACAAGACCTGTCTAATCTGTGTCCCACAGGGAGAGTTACAATGTCAGCCGTGATTTCCTGAACGTTAACTGCCCGGGCTGAGCTCAGTCTAGATGCGCATTTCCCCGCTGGGATCTAGCGGCCCATTCCTCTGCCCCTAGCCTCATTCTGGAGTCATAGCGATCCTGAATGCCCCCTGCTGGATGGGCAGGGTTACGTCTCCACGTGTCAGCCCTCCCTGAGTAAAAAATAATTCCAAACACATTTCAGTTTCCTATAAGCAGTTGTTTTCCAAGCACCTTGTTACAAGCCTGTGTAATGCAGGTGTCCCCTGTGCGGATGTAAGCGGCACTTCTTTATAAAGCTGCAGTAGCATTCGCCCAAATCATACGTTACTTGAAAAACATGCATTTCATGCAATTCCTCTGTCCACGTCTTACTGGTACATTCCACTAGGGAACGCTGATCTGTCCCACCATGCACCTCCATGTGACTCTGGTCCTAGCCAGCCTCCCCACCCAGCAGTAGGACTCCAGACCATGTGTATCTGGTTTCCTGAGATTGCTGCTGATCCTTCCAGCTCTCTGCTCTCCCCCAGGGACGGCATGACCCATCTCTCAATGTTGAAATGCATAGGTAAATCTTTTGTTTTACCTTTTTTTTTTTTTTTTGTATTTTTAGGGAAGGATCTAGGGTGTTTAGGGTCTCCCTATTAGATCAGACTCATAGTGATCCACCTGTTTACAGACTCTCAAGAGCTGGGATTATAGGCATGATGCCCACTCTCAATTGCCCTCTCAGAGCATCCCAGGGGTATGGGGCTGGCACAGCAGGCCCAGTGATCAGACCCGGGCCCCTGTGCTCTGCCTAAGCAGACATTTCCATCTGGATGCCCTGTAGACCTTGTACCAAATGAAAGAGAGAGAGAGAGAGAGAGAGAGAGAGAGAGAGAGAGAGAGAAAGAAAGAGAAAGAAAGAAAAAGATAGAAGGAAAGAAAGAAAGAAGGGAAGAAAAAGAAAAAGAGAAAGGAAGAAAGAAAAAAAGAGAGAAAGAAAGAAAGAAAGAAAGAAAGAAAGAAAAGAAAAAGATAGAAGGAAAGAAGGAAGGAAGGAAAAAGAAAAAGAAAAAGAGAGGAAGAAAGAAAGAAAGAAAAGAAAAGAAAAGAAAAGAAAAGAAAATCTCCCTTTCCTTCCTGTCATACCTTCTCATGTATAGAAATAAAGCTTAAAAAAACTTGGGATTGAATCTGAAAAACGTGTTAGGCATATACAGAATTTTTGTTACTCCGGTCTTCGTCCTTAATTAGAAAGCAAACACTGAAACCTGCCCTTGATAATGACCTCAAGCTAACTTAAGTCACTCTGGAACTTAACTCAAAGAACACAGTCTTAGGACCCCTAGTTAGCCGCATGGTCATGCTTATGCATTGCTATAGCAGAAGCTGGCTGGAAGTCACAACAACCGCGTGGCTAGTGTTCAGTGGTTGTGACAGAAGTGTGAAGACAGAACCACAAAGAAGCACAGAATCATGTGTTTTGTTGGAAACCCACGGGAGGCAATGTGGAGGCTTCCAGGCTGTGCTGCAGTTAGGATGCTCATCCTGGGTGTCTGTTACTCTTTGCTCATGGCCGGAACAAATAGTCAACATCCAAAATGAAGGAAGGAAAGGTTTATTCAGCTCACAGTTACTGGAGGTTTCAGTCCACACTCAGCTGGCTCCAAGGAAGAGAGGCACGTGGCAGAGAGCAGCAGTTCATGGTGGCGGAGCAGCAACAATGGCAACAGAGAGAGAGTCTGTCTCTCTGTCTCTCTTATATTCCACTCAGGCTGTCTGCCTCAGGCCACACCCATAACCCCTGCAGTACTCAGACTCATAATCCCAGCCTTGGATCATGCATAATCCCAGTGGATCATGAGTTAATCTCAAATTCAGAAGTCCCCACCCCATGACTGCATGAGGCTTTGGAGGGACAGCTAGACACAAACCATAACACGGTGACTTACAGGAAACACATCAGAGGTCATGCTAGCCGTCAGGAATCCAGTCAGAAACAAATGCGCACCACACTGGATCAATCAAATAAAATTAATAAAGGGGTGACTGGTGAATGTGAGTAATTTATGAAAACCCAGATTCCCAGGGTAGTATCCCTGGGCCAACCACAGTGGAGACCTCTTACTACTCCAGTACTGGAAGGTCCAGGTGAGAAAGCACAGGAGGGGTTGAGAGATGGAAAGGTGATCTGGAGAATGCTGCCTCCTTGGAGCTAATATTAATATAGAGACGATGCCCACCCCAGCCAACCTTCACGCTCAGCGGACACAAGGGCCCACATACTGAAATCCCTGTTTTCTATTGCCCGGTTTCCCTGAAATGCTCCCCATGGTTGAACCAAATAGGAGCAATCTATCTCTGTCAGTCTCTTGTGGTGCAAAGCAAGAGGGGTACGGAACTCATCTGGATGGGGAAAGGCAGGCCTAGGTCACCCCGGTAGGATCGGTTTTCTTGTTTTCTGACTGTGCCTCCTACACAATGGTTACTAGGAATGTCTGGCTCTTGGACAGAATGGCAAACGTGGAAAAAGAAAAACAACCTGATCTAATTAAAGGGAAATGTTTTTTAAAAAAGAAAAAAGATAAACAATTTGCTTAAGCTTTCTAAGTATATTTCCTTTCCTTCTTGAGCACATAACACCTAAGATAGCTTCTTGATAACATTTTACAGAATATCAGGTTGGATAGGTAAGTAAAGCCTACAGACGAGAAATTATATTCTATTGTGTAGACAATAAAAGCCAAAAAATTCTCTGCTGGAAAATTTCTAACTCCCAATTTACCTATTTTGAAGATAATCTTAGTACATTAAAAGATAATTTTAAAGTGTTGCACCTGGAAATATTAAGGCTCTCTGAGATTTTACAAAAGAAAAGAACACACATAAGAAACTTCTTAAAGAAAAATGAATAGAATTTGGTGATTGATTGAATACAGGCACTAAGTAAAGCAGCAGAACAACCCTTTACGGAAAATACACGGACACTGCTGCTCAGTGTGAGTGTTTTATGCTGCGACTAAACTGCTGCTGTTAGAGGCTGGCATGGGGGGACTGGCGTTAGATGAACTCAGGAGCGGGGAGCCTCTGTGTTAGGATCGCTGGAGTTCAAAACTGAGTTGTGAGGCACAGGCCGCTGCTCTCTGTGTCCTGCCATGGACTCTTTCCACCACGCCACCTCCAGCAGCAAAGCCTTAGGTTGAGAGGTGCTCGTAGCACACTTTGGGGTGTTGTGGATGTCACAACCCTGAGCCAACAAACTTCTGGTCTTTACAACTCAGCCAATCTGTGATTTTTCAGTTCTAACAACAAACAATAGCAAGACAGTTGACCAGGGAGAGAGGTGGATAATCATCCGCCCTGAAACCCGCACAGCAGCATTTTCCTGTGAATCCCAACCAGCCAGACCCAGATCTGCTCAGTGTCAGACAATGGGTCTGGAGGAAGTCGGCCAAGAAGGGGAGTGGAACCGAGGCGATTGAGAACGGAGGCTCCCACAACACGTTAAGAAGCCACATCTCTTGGTCTCTCCACAGGCGATAAGCGTCACAAGAGCCCGGACTCGGCGTGATCTGCTTGTGACTGCGAGTTCACACGCAGCCCAGGGCCTGCGCCATGGTTCATGCTCCATGTGCATGGCTGAATGGACTGGAGCTCCCTCTGGCCAGTCACGGTGGGAGGGGTGGGCTCACGTAGGAGGCGGAAGGGCTTCCAGCTCAACTCATGCCGGGAGGTTTTCGACCTCAGCCACTTCGCTCACTACTGAATCTGATGCTGCCGTGACTGAGAAGTTCCAACTTCTTTCCTTCCTTTTCCTGTTTTTAAATTCATCTTCCTGCACTTGCACTTTTCCACAGGTCTTTAAGGAGTATTTTCCATCAGTGCTTTATTCAGTTTCTCCTGGTAATGACAATCTTACTTATTCTTGTAAAATAACTGGAAGTCTACTGGAAGGTTGGAAAGCAACCAGCGCCTAACAGAACACATGCTGAGACATGTGTGCACAAAGCCAGACGTGCTTTTGAAGAATGGTGGGTTCCCTGAAGCAGGGGTGCCTCCTGCGGGAGCGGCACCCCAGTCTCTCCAGGGAGCACATGGTCTTGCAAAGAGGAGTGGTTTCTGGAGCCGAGTCATGTTCGTTCTGGATCTTTCCCAGCGTTCCTTTCCCTAAGGCCGTGTCTGTGATACCGCTCCTGCGTGCTTGGGCGCCTGGCATTTCTAACCCACTCTGGGATCACTGCGAGTGCGATACGAAAGAGCAGACTGCTGTCCCCGCTGCCCGAAGAACTGATTCAGTAGAGTGAGGGCGGAGGATTTATTTGCACCCTTAGAGTTCCTAGGTAGCACTAAAGCTGTTGTTTCCAAGAGCAAACTTTGAACACGAGACTAGTTTGCCACTTAATGGAAAAATAAAAAAAAAATAAAAATGGAAAAACCACGTATTCTCTGGGTCCTTGGATGCCTTATTAGCACAGAATGTAAAAATCGTGAATGAATAAGGAAGTTAAAAGTGAATGATTCTTCCAACAGTGAGACAGATCATTTTTTCTTCCCCCTTAGCAAGGGGTTCACAAAAAGATTAAAGACAACATCCCCAGTGACGCCAACTGAGAGGTAACTGAAGACACAGTTGGCCAGATCACTGTGTGACTCTTGGCCATAAGTCAGACTGCTTTACAATTTTGGTGGTAGTGCAAAAACAAAACAAAACAAAAAAACAAACAAAAAAAAACCCTATCATCTATAGCTGTTTATCTGCTAAAGTTTTCCCAGGGTTTATTTCTATAAAAACAGCAGTAGGATGTGATAATCCATGTCACAGTGTATCTTACATATTTATCTGTTGAAATGTTATTAGCTGGAGGAAGTAATTCTGCCCAGATCCCTGACATACGTTTCCGGGAAAATGTTATAATTTATACATGTACTTTCATGCATTTACTTTTATAATGACCATTTATTGTTTTGATCTACTGTACACCAGTAAATCATATTGAAATCAGCTCAAGAAATGGTAACTTTCATAGATTATGTTCATAAGAACAAATAATTTTCAAATTTCAAGCATAAATAGTGATCTGAGTCTTTGGACACACATTTGACAGCTTAAGCAAAGGACCATTTTCAAACACATCAATATCGAACATTTGGAGAACACTGTGGGATGAAAAGTGATCTAAAAGATGAGAAAACTAAAAAATTTCTGGCTGCTAAAAAGAAAATGTTTCTTCATATATTCCTTTAAAGGATTATGGCATGCACCTATGAAACACTGCTTAAATTCTACCCAACATAGTTAAAATAATTATTTTATCATTACTTTAGAATGGTAATGTTTGCATTATGCCCCCAAGTAACACCTTTTACCATTGTTTATTATTAAAAAAAGTTTTAATGTTTTTGATGATAACTTAAAATCTTGGAGGTTACTATTTTTTAAATTTTGAGAGAAAGCACCATCAAAAATCCTCAGGAGGAGCTGCCTGAGGCAGTAAACCTCACCTCCTTGGCAAGGATTACTCGATGTACTCAGACAAGACTCTGAATTAAATTCCAATTAAAACCCAGACTTTGTTTATTCTGTAAATATCTCAACAAAAGCTATTATCACACTATTCTGGCATTTGCTCTGTCTTTTCAGCTGGATCGAAACATACAGAAAGAATTAATAGTGAGAAAACATTGTACAGTCCTTCCTGCATGACTCATTCAAGGACCTTTCAACTTTTTGTTTAGACTGGTTTTAGAAATGAATTGTTTGGGTGAATTATTCTAGTTTGTTTAGCAAATGAAAATAACACTATGCAGAAAAGAAAACCGCGCAACTGTTGGTGCCCCCCCATCACAGTGACCCTTTCTCTTCAGAAACCCTTCCCCTGCATGTCTACAATCATGGAGTATGAAAAGAAACACAATAAAAGCGGACACTGAGCCTACTTGGCACTTTTAGCTTATTCTAGAACATATTTTCTTTCTTATAAGCTTTTCTATAAAGTTTTTCCTATAAAATTTCTATAAAGTTCTATAAAATAGTCATGAACAAAATCAATTATGAACACTTTTACAATCTATTTCATTTTCTTCCTACTGATCCCCAAATCTCCTAAGTTCATTATGCAAGATGTATGATTTCTGAGAAAACAGACAATGGATCTGTCCCATTGCTGTTCCTTTGTATTGAAAATTCTCTTAAGACCAACAAAGTCCTACTTACTATTGCACTAAGCTGGCATGTCCCTCCCTGTACAGTCTCTCTTCCTTCTCATCAGCTTCAGCCTCCCTGGAAGGCCTCGGCTCACCTGTAGTCACAGGGCCAAACACCTTCTCGAATGAATGGGTCAGTGGGCGCAGGAATGCACAGAAGCACCCCTTGCTGGCAGGGATAAGCACAATCTCCTTAAACTTCTCACCTTCACCCGACATTCAGAATATCCTACGTCTTCCCCTCTAAGTGCCTAAATCAATCAGTATTTTTTATAAAGCTAGCAAATGTACATCTCTACAGGCAGCCTAAATTCTTATATACTTCTCAGGTAACTTCTATTTAGACATATAAAAGAAATGAAGGGTTGTACACTGATAAACACAGCTCACAAAAGAAATGAATTCCTTCACTTCTGTTCATGCTAAACTCCTTAGGTAACTTTGGTATGCTAAGAAAGAAACCACAAAATTATGTTCAGAACCACTTCACACTTCATGGTGTCTTCTACGTCGCTACAAAGGGTAGAATGGAATTACTCTTCTAGATCATCAATAAAGCTACTGAATAAATGAGCTCACAAGTGATTCTTACAGGATGTATTCAGTATAAAAACTGTAGGCAGGGATCTACCTCGCTCATTCACTGCTAAAGCCTCAGGGCCTAGTTGCGCCTAGCAACTACAAAGTATCTAGGAGATAATGCATGAAGAAAGATGAAGGAATGATTTTATACCTTTTGATAATCAATTAGATATGATTTTCTAGTAATTAAACTGACTTGTTGAAAGTGTACCCATTAGAAACATTTACTATGAAAACGCCATGCAAAGTCTTAGAAATTATCTGCTTCCACCAGACACCAACTATAGAACCTCTCAATATATAACCTGATCTCTCTGCATCTGACCCTCCATTAGACGGGAGTTAATGAATGGAAAACTTTGAGCCTCATTCACAAGAAACCATGTGCAATGTGTGTCATGACTTTTAGTATTTCCTACTTCTTTCAAATTTGAGATCACTGCATATTATGGAGATGAAAACATTCCCAAGAGTAAGTCTGTTTTTGTAGGTACATAGGTAATCTCTTGACTGCTATAAAAATCATTGTGCCTGAGCCAGCAGCTCATTTTCCAAGGTGGAATCAGGTTATGAAAGCATTCGTGTACGCTTAGGTTTAAAGTTGCAAATAACCAGACAAATCACAGGGTAGTAAAAGAAGGACTTTAGGTTTCTTTGGGGAAACAAAAGCAGATATCAAAAGTTACAAAGGTTTTAGATTTTCATTCACACAAAAAAATCATTCACATTTTACACTATACATGTCATAATATAAATACAAGAAAGTATTATGTGCATTGTAATAAAGACCTAGCGAGGCAACACAGCGTGTGTGTGTGTGTGTGTGTGCGTGTGTGTGTGCTACAGCGCCCAAGGGGGACACACAGGGTGAGGCACCAAGAGCGCAGCTTAAATACACTGTTAAGTGCTCCCTCAGCACACAAAAGTCCTGCATCCCTTGGGGTACCCCACGAGGTTCCACACCTGGGAACACTGCGCACTGGTTATCTCAGGTGAAGCGTCCCTCGCTTCAAGCATTTACCATTTCTACCTGCATTTTATTTGCTGTCTATTCCTCTAGCTTTCTTTCCGTTACAGATCTTTCTTGAACCATTAAATTAAGTGGATAACGATTCAGAGTCGTCGCCAGTAGTCTCTTTATTCAAACAGAAAGGGGAAAATAAGAGCGTGAGGAGGGAGAAGCTTCCACACATACACTCCACCCAATGGGACGACAGGCCAGGGCTAAGCCCACACAGAACCCGTGGGAACGATGGCCACACCTCACCTGCTGAAAGCTACACACCTTTCCACTCTTTCTACAATAAGCACTTAATGTATTCTACCCATCACATAACTTAATCAGGGACAAAGTACCTACATTATATGGTTCCAAACTGGGTGAGCAGACTATAAAGCCAACACTGAAAAACAACTAGTGTGCTATATCCACTTTCAGGTCTTGGGGAAAATAACATCCAATAAATTAAATCAGTATGGCTTACTTCATTTATTTATGTATGCTTCACAGCTGCAGCATTCATACATGAACATTCAAAACTTTATAAAAGATTAAAATGGTTATATATACAAAAAAAGGTTTTTTTGCATGTGTGTTGTTTTAACAATCCCCCACCCTCCTGTACCCATGGTCTCTACCCATTAAAAAGTCTTGATCCCTACGTAACCTTACCAGAGTTATTGTTATGAAAGCCATTAGCAAGTAGACCTGGTTGAGTTAATAATTAGCACTTTGTCCCCTAACCAAAAAAAAAAAAAAAAAAAAAAAATGCTCCTGGTCTTAGAAAAAGTCCTCCATTCGGGCCTTCCATGCGAGTTGAAGGAAAAGGATTGCAGCAAAGAAGTCCACGTGGGAGTGCCTCGGTCCTCAGCTCACGAGCCCCCAGGCTTCCTCCTGGTGCGGAAGCCAGCTGTGCACACGGCTGGGGGTGCAAAAGCAAGATTGTGTTTGCGACTTGTCCAAAGAAAGCTGTCCTCTGTCGTCCTGACAGTCAGAGGGCACGTGAAGCCATTTCCTACCTCAACGATCTACCCCAGAGCAGCCGGACCAATGATTACAGACCCGGAAGGCTCCATAATCATCATTAAATATGCCCGAATTCAGTGTGACTTTTTATTTTATATACAGGCGTAGAATCAACATTAAATCATCTTATTTACACGGCCACCGGTGCTGAAATGGAGCTCTTTAAATAGTACAGTAGGCAGGCAGACGCTGATCCGTGCCAGGGGCGAGGCGAGCCCCAAGGCAGTGTGGCGGCTGGTCACGGTCACTTTCCGCCTGGCCCACCTTTGCTTCTCTTTGCTTTCCTTGTGGATGCCAAGACTGTCCTTTAAAATGTTTGGGGGAACACTGCAACCCCAAATGACCAGATGGTGGTCCCCAAATCGAAAACAACTGATCACACTTCTCAAGGTGGTAGGAAAGGCACGGGAAGTTAGGGCTTTGGCTGCAATGGAGAAAACCTAGGTTTGCCACTTGAGGACTCAGCGCCTGGACTCCTGCCACCTCCGGCTCCAGCGATGGTCGTGTTTGGCTGTGTTTACTGAATTGTCCTTTGCGGAGGAGGAATTTTTAAAGTATTTCTTAGAGTAAGTCCTTTGGTATGCGGAAGCTACATGGAAGGGAGGGAAGAAAGAAAGAAAACACAACAACATTACTTGCTCCCGAACGCCGACACCCAAGCCGCAAAGGAAGGTGGCTAGTAGTGGTTATGGCACGGCTGTCCACTCTTTCTAAAGGACCACTTACGGTTCATGCAGGTAATTTTAGGCATAGCCCATCTTCCATTCCCTAGGCACCGGATAGTCGGAAGGTGGCGTTGAATGAAGCCGTCTTTGCAATGGTATCTGATCAAGGAGTTGATTTCATAACGAGGTTTCATCTTTCCGAAGGTCTTGGCGTTTTCTACGACAGGGGGCTGGCCGCAAGCAACTAAGAGAAAGCACGTTGCGTTATTTCCAAATAGCATAACAACTGCAATCAATTCTCTCTAGTTCTGTCTATCTCTCCATCTCTGTCTCTGTCTGTGTCGCTGTCTCTGGCTCTGTCTGTCCCCTATTTCTCCAAACCCTACGTATCATCATGAAAGCTCACCAGCCAGACCGAAGAAATAGCTCAAGAAAGACTCCAGTGAAACTCAAGGTCTCATTTGAACCTCAGATAATGTCTGCTTAAGTTATGTTTTATTAAAAATCAAAACACTACATGGTCATATAGCTTTTTAGCACAGCTATCTTTCTGAAAAATTTTCTAATTTAAAGTACCTATCTGGTGGCAACAGCGATCCATTTGTTTTGTCCTAACTTCCCTGACCCAAATTGTATCCGCCACCGTCTTTCATGTAGGAGGATGATGGATTTGCAAAAGGTAACTATTCCCATCGCTTCTCTATTTAAAAACTTACAAGTTGCAGCTTGAACTCCTAGTGATGCTCCTGTATTCAGCCTCCTGAGCTCTGGCATTGCAGCTGTGTGCCACCACGGCCAGACTCAGTCACCGGCTCAGCACCCCTGGGGGCAGAGCCAGAGTGGTGTGTGATGCCAGGGATCGAACCCTGGCCCCTGCGCTTGCCTAAGCAAGTCCTGAGGCTGCTGAGCTATCTCGTCAGCCCTTACCATTTTTAAATGACAGTGAAAAATTCCAATGATCCACAAACTTAGAAATCAATCATAACAAATGATGTCTATATAAAACAAACCTCTCTTTTAAAATTTGAAGATCTAAAAAATTAATTCACCTCAATTCATTAATAACATAGACAAGTCAAAATTGGTGTGGTTATTTTTTATTACGTTTTTAAAACCATTTAAAAATTATTGTATGTCGCTTTGTATTTCCAATGGAAATGTTGGATTATAATTGCCCCCAAAGGCATTTTCTACTCATAGTTTAAGGATTCTGACCCACAGGCCATAAGGACCTGCCATATCATTTCATGAAAAAATGAAAAACTTCAGCAGGAGAAAAGTTACAAGAAAACTTAGTAGCAAAATGTTTAGATGTCAAAATCCTAATAGTAACTGTTTACTTATTTGTTTGTTTGTTTATTTGTTTATTTATTGTCTTTTTGAGACAGGGTCTTTCTATGTATTGCAGGCTGGCCTTGAGCTCACTTTGTAGCCCAGACTGGTCTCGAACCCACACCAATCCTCCTGCCTCAGCCTCCCGAGTGCTGGGATTACAGGCGTGTACCAGCACGCCTGGCTAGTAACTGTTTATAATTATAAAATTTCCTTTCCTTTTCAGGGGGCTGTCTACAAACATGTTCTTTTATGAAGACAAATATGGGTTTCACTTAATTATTTTTTTCCCCTAAATTTCTTTTGCTTGACCCTGATATAAATACTACAACCTGCTTTTATTGTACTATGAAAAGCTTCTATGGACTGTAAGCAAAACCATGGCGCACTTTCGAATCAGAAGTGTTTTTATCATAGCGAGCGAGCTGCACAGACCTCCCCTTCCTCCTAACGCACATGTCCGTGCTTCTTGCCACTCCCAGGAGCAGCTCTGGAAGGCATTTTTCAAGGCGTCTTCATTGCACTGCTGGGGCTCCCTCAGCCCCCCAGGATTCAGAGCACTCCATTTTTCTCTGCATTTTCCCTTTAGGAGAGAGGCTAGTCACACAGTGGCAGCTCTGGTGACAAAGGTGGGTGAGGAGGCAGCACAGCATCCCCACGAGTCTGCCTTTCCATTACATGACACCCGGCAGAGCAATCTGCACTGTTTTTGGACACAACTCGTAAAGAGCCTCATGAAAGAGAACGTCCAGAACTGCTTCAGAGAGTGGCAAGGCTGATGAGGTCAGTGCGTATGACCGGGAGTGGTGGGGGAGAGGAGAGGCAGATTCATGCCTCAAAATTCTTTATGATAATGATTCCTAACTTAAACATTCACCATATTTTTCAATCACCCCTCCCATTAGGTGGTATCACATAGGATGGGACTAAAGTCATGTAAGTTACTTTTAAAAAGTCCTTAGTACCCACGCCATGTGAGGTTGCACTGTACTGACCAAACAGAGCTTACTTTTAATCACTGAGAGAGAGTGATTCTTCTAAAATTTTTATTTATTTATTTTAATTTATTTTTTGTTATTCTTACAATAGTTAATACATTGCACATTGCTGTCTTCCTCATAACTTTTCAGAGTACAAGATGCAGGCATGATTTCTTGTCTAAACCTCATTAGTACAGATCTTTCTTTTCAATGCACAAAGAGAAAGTAGCTGTATATTTATTTAGTCCAATAGTCCATAACAGTAGTGGATTATCAGCTCATCTAGCATTATCGGAAGCTGTTAACTTGAGCCTTTTACAATTCAGCATATTAATATAGCTTTCCTTTTTATACCTCATGGTTAGACTTTTCTGCTGGATGGTTAAGACCAAGATAAATCAAGACCTACATTACAAAGAATATGTAACTTTTGTATCTGACAAGGTAAAGCAGGTCCCCTCAGGGTTTACCCTGGAATCATGCACTACGATTAGCAACACTTTTGTCCTGTTCAAGGAGAGAATAGGGCTGCAGAGGAAAGTGATCAGTGATGTGCAGCGTGCTTAAGGAGAGTCACCTAGCGAGAAAACATTCTCTCAGGATTCCACAGAGAGCAAAATGGTCAGGCATTGGCTCTGATTCTTCTAGAAAAAAAAATTTATATATGAAAACTAAAAGCCTAAGATGATTTATCGAATGAGGGAAAAGCAAGACAGAAAAGTGGCCAGAAGTAGATCCGCATACGTCTGCTTGAGGGTTGACAAAGGCAGTGTGGGTAGGAAGCAGAATTAGAGCTTGGACAGTTTGGTACCTCAAAGAATACACAGCAATCACATTTTGCTTGGATAAAGCATATAAACTTGAGAGCATAATATAAAGTATTTAGAAAAATAGGATACTTTATGACTTGAATTATTACAGATTTTTTTAAAAATACACAGAAACTTAAGTCATAAAGAAATATTCAGGGGCTGGGGAAATAGCTCTGTGGCACAAATGCCTGCCTAGCAAGTGCAAGGTCATGAGTTTGAACCCCAGTCCCACAAAAAAAAAGAAAGAAATATTCAATGAAATTAAGAATTTTAAGGGTCGGCGAGACAGCTCAGCAGATTAAGTGCCTGCCTGGTAAGCACAGGAACTGGATTTGATCCCCGGCACCACATCCTCTGCCGGCCACACTCCAGACATAATGAGCCAGCCACCGAGACCAGGCATGGTGGCGCACTCCTGTAACCTCAGTGCTGGAGAGGCTGAGAAAAGGAGGATCACTATGAGTCAAACTGCACAGTGAGACCTATACCAAACACATAAATTGAAAAAAAAAATTTATTCATCAAAAAGTACCACAAAGTAAGGCTCAAACACACTGCAAACTGGGGGAAGGAATTTGCAACTGGTGTAAATATCAATTGTAGCTATATTTTTGAATCTCTTAAAATCAATATGTAAAAAAATGTATATAAGAAAATTTCAAAAATAAGAAGAGAAACTAATCAAAATAAAAGATCTTTATGTGTCCTATAAATATAATACGAAGTGTTCAGGAAGTATTCAAGAAATGCAAATTAAATTATAAGCCAAAATATTTTACACCCATCAGATTAGTAGACATGTCAAAGTTCTCTAATATTAAATTTTGGGAAGGTGGAGAAACACACAGCTGGTCCGTGTGTCAGCTGGTGTAACTGTTTTGGGAAATAATCTGCATTTCTAGAAGATTCCACGGTGCCTATATCCTGGGGGACAAGGACCAGCACAGAGAGGCCCCATGCATGGTGTGGACCCACAGAGCAGCCCGCGTTCATGCACTCTTCCACGTGGATGAGGTTCAAACATTTGCAAAATTAAACAGTTTGTTGCTTGGAGATGCAAGGATATAAGTTAATACTAAAGGGGAAAGCCTGGATATAAGGTCACTACTTCTCATGGGGCTTGTGGAATAAATAAATGATATCAGAAAGAGCCCATGAGTAACCCCAGAGATACAGGGATAATAGGCAATATGGCATGATTGAAAAATATAGTTTCCCACATATCATCCTTTGTAAATATTTAATAGTTATTTCGGTTTTCTTTTTGTTTGTTTGTTTGTTTGTTTGTTTTAGAACTGAGAATTGAACTCAAGCCCTTGCCCTTTCCAGGCAAGCTGTTATTCTACTGAGCTATCTCCCCAACTCCTTAATAGTTAAAAGTAGGGTTACATCTGTAGATTCAGAGGTCTAGGGTGGTGAAAAGAGGAAAGATTCTTTTATTAAAAAAAAAAAATCTATGGACATTTGTAAAATTCTTCTGAGTACTGATTAGAAAATAATAAATAATGCACAAATAAATGAATTATATAGTCTTCCTATTTATTTACTACACATAGATTTTTTAAACAGTAGGTAGTGAGGAGAGAAAATGGGAACCATTTTCCTCCCACTGTGGGCTCGAGCGACAGTCCCTAACACCCGCTCCACACTGGGGAGCGGAAAGCACAAAGCCCCACCTGGAAGAGCACCACAGTCCACCCCGGCCCTAGCCAGAGGCAGGTGGCAGAGCCTTGGCTCTCAGCTGGCTTTGGCACAGGGCACAGGCATGAGGGCTGGGGGTGCCACTACCTGCATTCAGCATGCAGGACATAAGGAGGCTGGGCGCTCTCTGGCATGCTCGCACAGTAAAGATGTCTGAGCCAGACCTGGTGGGGCATGCCTGTAATCGCAGCGCTCTGGGAGGCTGACCCAGGAGGAGCCCAAGTTCAAGCCCAGCCCAGGCAACCTAGTGACCTCATGAGACCTTGTCTCAAGAAATAAAAATGTAAAAATAAAAAGGTCGGGCACTTTACTTCAGTGTCAATGTCATGGGTTCGAGCCCCAGTGGCACCAAAAGGTGAACAATAAAATGGTTTGGTTCAAAATATCAACAGCATGGCTGTTGAAAAGCCCTATTGTAGAGGAAAATAAGATAAGAAATTCAATTTAGACCACAACATGAAAAGGCGTGATGCTAGCAACCATCTGAGAAGCCAGGGCAAAGGAGGCCGTTGGATAGAGACAGTTTATTAAACCCTCATGACAGAAGGAATGGCAAGCACCAAGGGTTGAATCTGTTACTTTTAGGAGTTCCTGATAAGCAGCAAAGCACAAGCCAGGACCGCCTGGCGCAAGGTCCCTGCAGCACAGCACGCGACAGTAGCAGAAGGCCACTGGAAACGGCTGAGTGTCGTCAGGTGCCACCTGAGACCAAGGCTCTGGGCACCTCAGTGCTGCCTTTCTTCCAAAGGAATTCGTGATTGACATCTGTAGGAATCTTTCCTTCTTTCTTTTTTCTGTATTTTAGGGAATGGTCTACAGGGACAAGGTGTTCACAATCTCACTACTGGATGGGACTCAGTGATCTGCCTCTCTACAGCCTCCCAAGAGCTGGGATGACAGGCATGTGCCACCACAGCCAGCCTCAATTGCCATCTCAGCTTGCCCTGGTGTCCCGGCCAGCACGGCAGATCTGGGGATTGAACCCTGGCCCCTGCGCGTGTTTGCAGGTGCTTTAAGCCTGAGTTATTTGGCTGGCCCTCAGTATAAATCTTTCTTAAAATAGACATAGAGCCTGTGTCTTAGTTTTATTTTTTTTACATTCAAAGACGACCCCAGTGGACTGTCCGTCTTGCAGTCATGTGTCATCCTCTGCATCCAGAGGTGGGCTCATCTCACTGGGGAACAGACATTTATCACTGCTGTCAAGCCTGGTCTTAAACATGTGCACAGCATTTCTGTTGGTGAAAGGAGTCCACAGAAATTCAAAGATGCCCCATGTTTAAAGCTCAGCTTTTGTCATTCCTTTTCTGTTTAATGTTTAACTCCCTGCATGGAGCTACCATGGCATGTGTGCCTGTCACACCTTTAAGATATTCAACTTCAGACACTAGAGTCCATGGTTTAAAAACCTGGACTAAGCTTCTATGATTGCAAAACTTAGCTGCCTGCAGAGATCAAGCAGCAGAGCTGAGGTGAGGGAGAGAGGAGGAGGTGAGGAGCCGGGGACGGCAACCGGCTGAGGGAAGAGTGGTTCTGGACCGCACAGCCCCATGTGCTGATAGACCAGAGCACGGCCACACAAGATCAGACTTCCTTATTTTGAAAAATCCAAATCCAGGTCATTATGTGATGTGTCCAAGTCTTTAAACATTGGCAACTGCAACAGTTGTGTTTTTTTTTAATACTCCTCTCCTTAAACTAAAGAAATTGATGTGTCCCTGGGCCAGGAGATGTTTGTCTTAAAGACACTATCAAGCAGTTTCCTTACATGCATGTCACGTGGTTCGCAGAAGCACCTGAAGTCTAAGGTGAGAGTGGTATTGAGATTGACCTTTTTCTGTGGGTCAAAAGGGTGGAGTCTTCCAGGGCAAGAGTGGCAAGTGGCACACAAGAGAAGATAGCGTCTCGAGGAATGCAGCCTGACCTGCCACTCACCATGGGCGGGGGTAAGTGCGAGTGACAGAGGGCCCAAGTTACCTGTGCCTTTCTTGCAGGTGTAGGTGAGATGGTAGTTGCAGGGAACGTCGTTCCACTGGCCGTTCTCGTGCCAAATGATGACCACGCAGTCTTCTCCAGCAGAGAAGAAGCTGTCCGGCTGGTTGGGCCTCCAGTTCTCATATTGCTGTAAAAACAGAGAGTGATGGTAAGTAACTACATGGTAGCCAGAGGTGGTGGACGAGCGCTGTGGTGGCACTACCCGGGAAGACACAGCGACTCCTGCTGGACCTCACCACGCAAAGCGCGCTGCCGACTTTCCGACTCAGCAGAAAAGAGATGAGTCTGTGTCTCAAAGTCTTCACTTAATAAGCACCTGATATGGCAATGAGATATCTTGGAGGAATTATGGACTGGCTGTCTTAAATTTCTCAACACATAGTAAACACTCGATTTAAGACATCCATCCTATTATTTGTCATTATAATAATGCCAACTGAAGTAAAACCAGAGATAAAGCTCACAGTCTCACTCTAGTCTACTTTGTTTTCTTCCAGAATTCCCATTCACATATCATATTTAGTTGTGATTACAATACAATAAATTTTTTTGACTTTTTTCTCATTTTTCCCCACTATAAAATACCTTCCTTGGTTATTTATTTGTGATTTAAAAAACCACAATGAACACATCTAGCTGATCTAGCTCTGCCCATTAATTATCTTCATGTGCAACCTGTCAGAACTGTGGCTTATGTATGCTTTTACCTGTACTGCACAGCCGAGCTCTGCTCTACAACCTCACCCAGAAGCTGTCCTCTCTTACTAAGGACATTTACAAATGTGTGCCTAAGATATAGGAGTTGTGTTTTCAAAAGCCCATCTTATTACAGCGTTTTTCTTCCTTGAGCACTGCATTCAGACACCTGGAGAAGCTTTTATCATTTTGAGGCTTTTCCACTAGTGACCTTTATCTTCCAGCTTACATACTACCATGGACTTCTCACTTTAAACAAGTATCTTTGTGACCAGAGATACCTTCCTTTCTACAGCAGCAACATTGTTGACCAGTAGCAACGGGTTCTGACCTCGTCTAGCTGTGTGCTATGCCTTATCTACCACGATAGCTTGGCACAACAGGGAAAAAGTTGGTGCTTTGAGATGTCAAGCCCCAAGGATGCTCTGTTTTAAATTTCTTTATTAAAGTGTGTCCTCCAAGGCAATAAATAATTAATTATATAAAAACACTGTTTCTGTACCCATTCAAGTATAACAAAGGTGAGTTGGATTAAAAAATAATACTTGACTCTAAATCATAGGCCCATTTCCTAGACCGGGGGCTTCGCTGCCGCAAGGTGTAATAGGATCAGTTTGCTCAATGCCTTTGTCATTGTCATCTCAACTCGAGCTGACTTTCCCTGTGGCTTCACCTCCTGTCCTGTCTCATCACACGTAGCAGGGACAGTACTCATGGTGAGAACTATCCGTCCTCGATGCGGTGGTGCACGTTTTAGGCTATGGCAGCTCACGTGACTGTGTGAGGCCACAGACCTGTGAGTCTCTCCTTAAACTCAATTTCAAGGAAGCCTGAGGTATGAAATGGGTAGTGAGATTTTATTTGCAAAAGACAGAGGCAGAGACAAAACCATTGAAAGTTAAGACAACTCTTTTCAGGTCAGAGCATATAAAAGCATCTCTTACTCCCAACACGGCGTCATGGCACCTTCTATGTCCTCTAGAATGCATAGCACGTCAAACTCATTTTACTTCTTATTTGCCAAAGTTTTTTATTGGCTATTTGCGGTACTATATTTCCTCTCTCTCTCTCTCTCTCTCTCTCTCTCTCTCTCTCTCTCTCTCTCTCTCTCTCTCTCCCTTCCTTTCTTTTTTCTTTCTCTATATTTAGGCTGGAAATGAGCGGGAAGAAGCCCACTCGCCGCAGGAGCCTTCCCCCTAAACTGGAACCATGAGCACATAGCGAGGCTGATCTGTCCTAAGCGGCCATGTGTCTAGTGCAGGCTGGCAACGTAGGGATTGGTCCTAAAAGCCATCATGGGTCAGGAAAACTCACTTTCATGTCTGTGAAACAAATACCCAGTGCTGGTTCTGCTTCTGCAGGTGTGTTCCTTGGATACGCCCGATTCCCGCACCCACCGCGAAATGCTTGGTCTTTCCAGGGGCTGAAAGAATTACGCCACAGATATCGGTCCCCAAGAGAACCCTAAATTACTGTACACCTTCATTCTCTTCTGATGGCAGAGAAAATTATGATATGGGGAAAGCAGGCATGATTAAGATATATTATACATCATATGTATATATATATATATATATATGTATATATGTATGTATATATATATTCTCCAAGATAGATATAATTAGAACAGATCATCAACAAACGCTAATGAAATAAAACTTAAAAACTCAAGTAACTTATATAAAGGACCTAACATTTTCTTTTTTTTATTTCTGTTTTTGTTTTGAATTTTTATTTTTTTTATTTTTTTTCCTTGTTTCAGAACTTTTGTTTGTTTATTTATTTATTTTTATGGCCAGCTTAGCCCGCCCCGAGGGCAGCATGTGGTGCCAGTGATCCAACCGTGGTCCCTGCAGCCGCCTAAGCTTTCCTAAGCAGTCGTTTTAGACCACTGAGCTATCCTGCCAGGCCCCAAGGACCTAACATTTTCTTATGTATTAGGAAATAATCATATTATATCCCATATGAAACTGCTGAATACTCTATATTACACGTTAAAACTTCTTTAACTTTCCAGTCAAATGATTATTTCCATGAGTTTAAGATACTGCAAAAAAAAAAAAAAAAAATGAACACTTCAATTAAACTGAACACAGCCCCTTGTCTGACATTGTCTCCTGCTTCCCAAAACGTAATCAAGCAAACCAACTGCCAAGTAAAACGAAACAACCAAATCCACTGTCAAAACGATAAAGCAGTGCTTAAGCCTTATACATGTAGCTCCTGCCCAGGAGCAGTGCGACCATTGTGTGCTAATAACAACACACAGCACCAAAGAAAATAGAAAGGATGCCTTGTGGAAAGTCATCAAATGTGGTCCTTTCTCACAGGAAGGGTCTCCACACACCCAAGGGCTCGAGGGCGGCCCGCGTGAGCCCTGGCAGAGAAGCTGGGAGCTATTCATCAATATCTACCCATCCATAAATGCTTCAATTGTTTCCTTCCAAGCTCTATTGTCAAAAATATGTCTCCAGTTCACATTCGTAGCAGAGGGGACTTGTCCCGTAGGTGCCGAAGAGCTCCTAGGCTGCCGCTGGCAGTGGCCCTTGTGCCATGAACTTCACCTCCTGGGGAGTGGAGCGACTGCATCCCCCAGGATGGTGGAGCGCGCCTTCTGGGTCCCTCATCTCTGCAGTTTTCCAACGTTGTTCTCCCCACATACTGGGCTGGGGCAGGGCTGCCTGGCTGAAGGCCCTGCTTAAGCAGTCGTCTACATCACTGAAGGGGAGCCTGCGGTTACGTGGTGTCAGGGAGGTTCTGATATTCAGAGAGAGCAAAGATGATTTTCTGTCTCTTAAAAGGCGCCACCCCCACCCCAGGCATGATGAACAGCCCCAGGACCTCTGGTGGAGAGCTGGTACATACCAGCGGATGCTCGGATGCTCGCAGGGCACAGTGAGCTGCCCTTCCCCTTATGCAGCAGGGGGTACTGCCCTCTTCGCAAAGGTTCGCTGAGTACTTTTTTACATATCTGCAGATCTTAAAAATCAGAGTACTCCCCCACTTTCCTTTCAAAGAGGAAGTTTGCTAGGCTTCAGCACTGAGCATTACTTTTAAAGCCGCATGTGTTTGTTAAACCGGGCTGCTGCTTGGGCGATCCATATAAAAGCAGATCCCAGTGGCAAGGAAACACACGCCAGCTCTGTAGGCTGAGGTAGGAAAGGTTCTGGAACCCTAAAATGTCTGGCTCGTATCCTCCTTGCGATATTACATAACAGTGTTTGTATTCCACACCAAGATTTTGAATGAATTTTTTAAAAACAAAATGTTTCTTTGGGGCTGGCCAAATAGCTCAGTGAACTAAAGCACCCGCAAGCAGGCACAGGAGCCTGGAGTTCAATCACCAGACCTGCTGTCGTGCAGGCCCCTCCGCCTGGATGTGCTGAGACAGCAATTGAGACTGGGAGTGGTGGCACATGCCTGCAATCCCAGTGCTTGGGAGGCTGTAAACAGGCAGATCACTACGAGTCTGAATCCAATCTAGTAGTGAGACCCTGAATGCCCTGTACACCCTTCCCTGACAAAAGCAAACAAACAAACAAGTGACTTTGGACATCAAAACCCAGAGGACACAAACAAAGTCAAAAAATTCCTAGACTATTCAAGAATTTTTTTCAACATCTTAAAACCAAGAAGTTTGCTGGATAGGCATAGTGGCACACGCCTATAATTCTAGCAGTCTGGGAGGCTGAGGCTGAGAACCAAAATATGAAGTCCAGCTTGAGTAACTTAGCAAGACCCTGCCTCATGCATGAAGGAATGCATGAAGAAAATGCATAGTATGTATTGGGGTACATTGGTCTGCCCACACCCCAAGACACTCATGAGGCTGAGGCAGGAGCATCACTTGAGCCCAGGAGTTAAAGACCAGTCTGGCACACACAGGGAGACTCTTTTAAGAAGAAGGAGAAGGAAAAGAGGTGAATGCGGGGCGTGCACATACAATGGATCACTACTCACACTTGAACGGAAGGAAACGAGACGACGCGGAGGGACTTTGAAAGCATCGTGCTAACTAAAGTGAATCAGTGGTCGGGAGGCAGACTGACTCCGCCACCCGAAACCTGCAAGGCAGTGGTGGCTGGGGGAAGAGGCAAAGGGGAATCGCCACCAGCAGGCATGAATTCCATCCAACAGGATGAGCAGACCTGGACGTGTGCTGGGGAGCCCGGCACCACGGCCTAGCGGTGTGGTGACAGCGGACACCTCCTGTTGTAGGAGTCTTACCCCATGAATGACACTGAACCCCTCCCCCCAACAAAAGAAGAAAGAAATCATAAGGGCCCTGTAGTCCGGTGAGAAAGCTTAGTCCATTCCCAGGAACGCAAAACAAAACTGTTAGAGCAACTATTTCTGTCAACACATAAGCAATAGTCAGAATTTCTTTCAGAATACTCAAACCATTTCAAGTTCTTTGAACTGAGATTTCTTAATTTGGTTGAAGAATTGCCAATAAATAAATAAACAAAGAAATAAAATCAATGAGTGCTCCTTTCCTAAAGAGTGAGCCAACCTGCTCAGAATCTCTTTGTGTCTTTTCCTCTCTGTTGGCTCCTAAGTGGTACAACCTCAATGAAAAAAGGAAACACAACTTTCACAAGCATTACATGAAACTGAACTCTGTATTTTTTATGAGATAAGTGCTCTCTCTGTGTCTCTCTCTGTCTCTCTCTCTGTCTCTCTCTCTCTCTCTCTCTCTCTCTCTCACACACACACACACACACACACACACACACACATACAGTACTTCTTGGCATTGAAGCAGAGTTTGTCGCAGGTGTTTGGGGATGTCCCTATGCATGTAGAGTTCCGTTGCAGATAAATTCCTGCCAATCACAGTCAGGAAGAACCAACAAGTCCAAGGGAGGAGACAGCAGGAGCCCCCCTCACGTAGGAAAGCTGAGAGCAAATTCCTCTAAATGCCAGCGGCTTATGTTTTCCACCTAAATATCTAGCTAGAACTTTTCAGCCTCAGAGCATTCATGTTTTATTCTTCAGAACTCACTTAATTTAGGTTGTCTAGGATGGCTAGGTAGAGATGGTGTATTAGAACCATTAGGATTTGGCGAAGCACATTTAAACCGTTGCATGCTGCATGGATGATATCCACTCTTGACCTTAATCGAGGGAGCCACTGGATGACACCACGCATTGCTATGATTGTAGGGAGAATTTCCTGAACTTCTAAGTATAATTCAGATTTTTTCCTGAACAATCCACTCAATGCTCTTTACCTATCCTTTTCCCCTCCAAATACTGTTAATCTGATTCCCAGTGTGGGCAGAGTGGGGAGCACTTTATCCAAAAATCACAAAAGACTTCTAGGCTCACCTGCCAAGGAAAGCAGCCAAAGAAAACTTTCTGCTGGGTTCTGTTACTGTCGATAAAGGGCAAGTTCAGGAAAGATCCGTCCGAACACCCACGCTGCTCTCTAGGATCCACCAAGCAAGTGACTACAACTGTTAGCTCAATGCTGGATTTGAAAAATCAACTCGTCCACGTTTAAATTTTACACTTACAGTATCTTACAGTCAAAACTAGAACTGTAAGCTATTCAAAGCTGGAGGGATTTAATTCGTGGGGGATACTGTTCTTGCATAGTTCTGGGTAGAGTTCTGAGAAAGCAGTTTTTGAACACGAAATGCAATCCGACACTAGGTGGCGACATACACACGCCGTTATCATTTTACACCCTAATAACTAAATTGCTTAGCCAACTGTAATTTAAAATACTATCTCAACAATGGGGAATAGGAACTTGTTAGAGGACTACCTGAGATGTGCTGTCTTGGTTTTGTGAGTGAAATGCGCCAGACAGCAGCTACGTGGGACACTGTATCTTGCCGTCTGACTGGGCTTTATTCTGTTCTTGGGGAGTACAGCCAGAATTTGACTTTTCTCAGTAGAACGCTCCCCTACAATTACAAGTTACATTGCGCTTTCCTTTTAAAGTTATCTCATGGTTCGTATGGATCATGAGGTTTCATCAGACCCAAAAGTGAGTTGAAGTCCACGACAGGGTGGATCATAAACTACCAAGCATCCACACATGCCAAGGGAAGGCATGCCACCCGAGTCACTGCAGGCTGCTTTTCGGACAAAGCCTATCTAGACTGGCTGTGCAAACATCCTACCTGTGCTCAAAGCTCGCTTCTCCATGTGCAAACTCCTTCTGTCACCCTGGGCGCTAGCGCCATGGCGCGACTCCCGGACCTAGCAGCTCAGTCCAAATTCAGCCAGTGCCAACAGCAAGCAAAGAACCACTGAGGACAAATGCGAGCAAAGCCCAAATTGAAGACTCTGTCCCATGTTTCTGGCACAGGCTGATAAGAAACCGGCTTTTCACTAAATAAGGAGCTTGGGACAAGCACTGAGTCAGCCCAGGCTTCCAGCATGCAGGCCAGATGGTTATCTGGAAAGAGGCACTGAGGGCAGCTTATTACAGAAATCAAAACATCTGGTAGCGCTGAGATGCCCCCTCCCACCCCGATGCCAGGGCACAGACACATTCGTCTATGGCCCGCGGGGTATGGCTAACTTGGCTTTCTTTAACTTGTTCAGGGCAGCGACCTCCCCCTACGCGGTAGGTACCTCCTCTCTGGCTCCTCTGTTCTGGGTCCCACTGTTTATGTTTGCAGGGGGTTATGATCTTGCTGTTGTCTTTTAGCTGAACTAGGTAATTCATTGGCCCACAACTGGAAAGAAAAGAGTGGCTTTGTCTTAAAGGAGAAAAGGACTTTGTTCTGGTGTCCCTACACTCTCCTGGCAGTCTCGAGTTGGATCCCACCATCCCTACGCTGAAGGGAAGGAAAGCCACTCTGGGGTCCCTGGGCCTTGGGTCATGCAGCCCGCCCGCCCACTATTTTCCTAGCTGGCAGAGCAGTGGGTGGGACGGCCCAGCTAGGCTCTCCGGAGTACGCCGCCGATCTTGCGTAACAGCATGAGCTCACTGCACGACAAAGCAGCGATTATCCCGCGAGCGTGCAGGGGGCCCAAGAGCGACATGCGTTTAGGCGCTGCCAGGACCACTGCCAGGGCCTCCTCCTCGGCAGCCTGTCTGCACAGGCCCTCCTCGCTCTGGCTGCGTGAGCGGTCCCAAGGCAGAGGGCGAGTGCCAGGGCCCTTGGCTTTCTCCTGTTCTCTTTTGGCTTTCTCCGCAGTTATGCTTTGCTTTAACCTAATTAGCAATTAAATTTAAACATCTGCGCGGGATTCTAAAGTTTCATAAGCACTGTGATGAAGCCATCTCTGAGAACGACTACTACATTGATAAATTTTCTTCTGCCTTTTTTGCAGGATAATTTTTTAATGGCGAAATGATGTTCCAGGGGAGGGTAAGTAGTGTTTTTTCAGCTGCTCCACCTACCACCAGCCATCTGAACCCCTGAAACACCCAAGGGCAAGAGGAGGGCTTTGTATTCAAAAAATACTCTACCACTCATAATTTTTCCCATGTAGATTCAGAGTTCAAATCCAATCCAATTAAACTGCAGCCCAAGTCCAAACTTTCAGGGAAAGCCGAGTGGCTTCCTACAAGGGAAGCGGCCAGGTCCTCCCCGCGAGTAACGGGTTAAAGCGCTGAGCAAGCCCATGTGCTGTTCTTGGCTTTGAGGTCAACGGAGTGAAGCCTGTGAAGTTTACCATAATTAAATTAATCCTGCTACGCAGCGTGACTTGTGCAGGGAGAAGTGGCATTTGCCCGGGAGCGAAAGCCACAGCACAGCTGCGGAGCATTTCTAGAAGGCCCGCCAAGGTTTCCAGGTAGAACACCTGGACCTTAAGCGATCTGGAGGGAAGTGCAGAATTTTCAAACTGTATCTTCAGCCTGGATCAACACCATCGTATGCGTTCAGAGGCACAGCCTGCCATTCCGGGGACGTACCTGATACACCGCAGGCCCATCAAGAGACCAAGTGCCTGCCACATCGAGACGTCCCCACCCACGCGGCAATGCTTCAAGCCCTCTCCACTGGCTGATTTGAATGTTGAAAACAAAAACAAAAACAAACAAACAAAAAATTGAAGTTTTTCTGCTCTGTGCTGTTTTTCTGCCAAGTTCTGTGCTTCACCAGCACAGACCTCCAAGCAAGCTGAAAACACAACACACCGGGATTAGTCAGTAGCCCGGTGCTCTGCATGGAATACCTGGGGAGGAACGGGGCCGTGTATAAGGCAGGCAGTGACGGCGCAACCTCGCAGCAGAAGAGTGGCGGTTTACGGCCTGTGTCCTGGCCTCCTTTTCTCTGCCCCTACTCAGAGTCTCTCCCTAAATTATGGGTTGCTTCCTCAGTGTTTCTGTCTTTTCAGAGCTGGTTTTTCGCACAAGGCTTTGCTTAGAAGAATCGCATTTATTTTTAGAAGACAATAAGGAGCCTCTGGCTTTAAAAGCAGACTCCCACCCACCCCACCACAGCTTCTCATCAACTCCGACCCCTGGTGCAGGAGAGCGAGTGGCATCGAGGCAGCTCTAGCTATTTCAGGTGGCCGGGGCTGGGCCTTGCTGATTGTGGTGCAAAACTGAAGCAAGGTTCAGTTCTCTTGCAGAGTAAGTAGGATTTGTAAGCACAACAGGAAAATTGTACAAGTAATTTCATTATCAATTAGCCTTTGGTTGTCTCTGCTGCAATAACCAAGATGTAAGAGGAGTTGGTTAGAGTTAGATATTTGACACTTATGAATCTTCAATTGGTAGAGTGTTCTAGAATATTCTGGTCAGTTTCAGATGAATATGGAAGAGGCCTTTCTGATTCCACCCAACAACAGACTGAGGGACGAGGAGACCACGAATTCCTCCCAGCAGCCAGAGAAGCCACAGCCTGGGAGGGACTACAGTGAGCAGAGGCAACCAAAGTAAGGAATGTGAAGAGAATGGGAAGGAAAACACACTCACACTCACACACACACACACACACACACACACACACACACACACACACACACCAAGCCTTCCAGAAGCTCCTTGCTATTTCAGGAAGGGAGTTGGATTACTGAATTCTGAAATCTGTCTAGTCTATCCGATCATGTGACAGTCTTTTCTGAGGTAACTATGTCTGCATCCCTGAAGAGACCAGCCTCAGGGTGGGTGGAGCCGGCACAGTGCTGGATGATGGTCTCCAGGGGACAAGGGTCACGGACAACACAGACTGCACATGCCCACATGAGAACTACATTCCTGGGGGGCATGCCACCATGAGGACAGCTTTCCATCTCCAGGGTCCACAGCTCGGCCTCTAACCTTTCCTACGCTGCTGCATTGGACCAGCACCTGCAGAGCTCTGCTATCTATTGGGTATGTTGTTCCATGCACACCTTATACACCTTAGTCACAGAAAACACTGGAAGTGATTTTTAGCAGGACACACAGAGACGGAGCAATTGCTGCAGATTTCCTGATGTTTGGCTTCCTTTACGCTGAAATGGTTAACCTTTGACAGTGGATCAATACATCCAGCTCTGTCCAACTTAAAGCAGGCGAAGGATTCCGGGCCATGCATTCTTAAATATGAAATGAGCTGACAACATTGAAGAGTGATTCTTCCTTCTTACTTGTTTAACTGCATTTTTGACATAAATATTTTTTCAAAGTAACTTCTCTATAGGAAATGCCTTGACTAAACAACTGCCTATTTGAGGAGAAAAAATTATCCCCAAATGGTTGTTTTCCTAAAGTTTCATGGAAACCGTGCTCTGACATCACTCTGGCAGGCCTGGGGTCAGGGGTGGAAAGCTAACTTGACACTTCTGATGTTGGCTACTGAGGTGTTCCTAGGACTACCACAAACAAGTGTGATCACTTCCAATGGACAGACCCGCTTTCCTCTGGCCATGGCCTTACATGTGCTTTCCTATATAGCTTTATTTCTGAGAAATATTTTTCCCTTTGTTTCCACTTTTGAAAATCCACCTAAGGAACAGCCAAATAGCTCAGCAAATTAAAGCACCTACACACAGGCACAGGGGCCTAGGGTTTGATCCCCAGGCTGGCTGGGCCAGCTCCGCCCCCAGGGTGTGCTGAGAGAGCGATGGAGACTGGGCATGGTGGTGTGAGACTAGAATGCCAGCTCTTGGGAAGCTACAAACAGGTGAATCACTATGAGTCCAGTCTAATAGTGAGACCCTGAATACCCTGTAGCCCTTCCCTAAAGTACAGAGAGAGAGAGAGAGAGAGAGAGAGAGAGAGAGAGAGGAAAGGAAGAGAAGAGAAGAGAAGAGAAGAAAAGAAAAGAAAAGAAAAGAAAAGAAAAGAAAAGAAAAGAAAAGAATAGAAAAGAAAATCCAACTATGAGTGGACACTTTTCATGCTGGAGCAAATGTAAACAGAGAATTTAACTTGGATAAACAAAAAGTGTCACAAAGAGGGGGAATCAAAGGCTTAATGTGGTCAAATCAGGGCTCAAGAAGTAAGTGAGCAATTGATTATCACAGGTCAATTCAGAAATATTGATTAGGTGTTTATTTTCAGCTACCCTCAGGCGGTGAAGCCCACAAACGGAAGGTAAGTCTGCCTCTCAAGGCTGGGTGTGTGGAAGTCGGGGCTCTGAGCTCAGGTGGGACAGGACAAAGGAAGCACAGAGGGCAAGCCTCAGGCCCAGGGAGGCAGGCTTCCTGGAAGAAGAGGCTCTGGGCTACAAGGGTTTGGGGTGTTCTGAAAAGAAACCAGCTCAGGAGGCAAGAGCACGCTGAGCACCCAGGCAAGATACGCAAGAGCTCTGGAGGCAGAGAGGCCGGACTTTCTCCAGGACAGGATTCCCTTGAGACACACTAGCTCAGAAAGCGCCATGGAAGTAGTTACCAGGCATGCTGCAAACAACGACTCTATACCAAGAGCAGCAGAACAACTTTGGAGAATTTTAAGCGTGGGCCACGTGCATTCACAGCCCAGGAAGGCGAAGGCACTGGCTGAGAAGTCAGAGTCGAGCAAAACACCCTGGCCAAGCCATTCCTTCAGCAACTGATCCAGAGCAACTGGAAAGCCAGCGAGCAGCACAGACAGACACTGGGGAAGGAGAGCTTGCGGGAGTCCTTCAGCCTCACTGTGCTGAACTTAAACGGTTTAACGGTCTCTTTGAAGGCTTCACTTGCTGTCAAAGAGCAACCTCGAGGGAAGCGCGTGACCTTTCCTCAAGCTGTAGGTGTGCTCTGCTGTTCCCTACCAATAGTCCAGTTAAGGAGTAACTCCCTGGGAGGAAACCGGCCATGGTGGAAACGGAAGTGCATTCACGAGACCAACCTAAAGCTAGCACGCAAGGGTGAGGCGCAACACGATTTTACCCGAGTGCACTTTTGTAAAACTCGTTGGGCAAACATCCCAAGCCAACAGTGAAAGAGATTTTCAAAATATAACAGAAACAGGAATTTGGCATTTAATCAATTACATCCAATTGTAAAGGCCAATAATGTGGAATGAATCAAGAGCAGTCTAAAGAATAAGGCAATTTAGATGGCTTGGCGAAACGACATCACTAATTTAGCATAAACATATGAATGGAATTAATCCAGACATAAGACATAATCATGTTAAATATGACATAATTATATTGAAAGCTTATTGGAACTAATGTTTAATTATTTCAATAAAAGAAAGCATTGAAATGGAGACTTAACATAAACTCGTTTGTTTTCCTTGAACTGTAAGACTGAATATCGAATGAAAATATAAAGTAAACATTAAAAGTTCCTTTTGTTTTAATACTATTCTACCTCCCAACATGGGCAAACTCTAATAAATCTTTCAAACAAACAAACAAAAGAGAGCAGAAAGAGGATATGGAAGAGGAGAGAAATCTCCCTAACACATAAACACAATCTTTAAAATTGCACATGGTAAGTTAACACCGTTTCCAAGTCTGCACAGAGCTCGCTCGCCCAATGCAGACTTGACCCAGGACTGTTCCCCAAAGCGAGAAGCTCCACAAACAGCAAAACAAAGGAGAACTATTTTATTCAAAGGCCAGTGCACATCTGGAACCAGTTAAGGGACTGGGCTAGAGGACCAACTACAAAAGCATTTCAGAGACACCTAGGCCAGAGGAGAACCAAGGACAGGACAGAGGAAGGGGTGGGCTGGAAGGCGGGAGACAGGGCCAGACACCAGCCAGATGGGACGGCCACCGGCTGGGAGGCAGATGGCCACTCTTGTTCCCAGATGGTTGCTGTTGGGGGTTCTCCTCAGCGCACTCTGCACAGAGAGCAAAGGGAGCAGCAGCCGGGGCTGCGTGGCTTCTCTGGACACGCTCGCTTCTTCCTGGGTGCGCTTTGCTCATCTGCGTCTGACCTGAGGCCTTCCTCCTACTGAAGTTCTCCTTGCTGAGAGGACCCGCAACCCTGAGACTCCGTCCGAAGTGTGCATTAGCTAAGCACAGTGACCTGTCCACACTGTCTCACCTCCTGCTGCAGACTTCACAGGAAGATCGGGATTTCTCTTGAGACAAAGTGCAAAGCTCATGCTTGCTGGTTTCTCAAAATTAGACCCAGGCCAGACTTTGGGAATGGTAATGAGACTCTTGTTTTGCAATATTTGCATGCCTAACCCAAGGCATGCAAAAACACAGGCCTCAGACAGCTGCACTGTCTTCTTTTCACAAGGTAAAATCACAACTGTTGGGTCAACCTCGCCTGCATGGATCTGGTAGAGAAGACAGCCTCCCAAGGCACTGCGTAGATGCCCTCCAGGCTACTGGCTGGAAGCCAGGACTCAGTCTCCTTAACCAAGCTTGCAGGGCCAGGGGAAGAGGCTTTGTCTTAGGCACTGTGAGACATACAAGTCAGGGAGAAGAATCCTCTTTGAAGTGGCGATCTGGTAATGCAGAGGTCAGAATAAGCATCTAGTAATACACATGTGCTAAGAATGAAAACATACAAACCAATTCTGGAGAACTAACAACTGAAGAGAAACAGACTGAAACTCGGCTGAGCTTGGCATACGCTTGGGCTGCTCACGCCCTCTGACTGGCCAGATGCAGCTGCGCTGGGCTTGGGCTGCAGCACACAGAAATCCGGCCGATAGGTGCGCTTGGAGCCAAGCACCTGGACCTGCAAGGCCACGCAGCAATGCCACTGAAGCCTCGGGCATTTCCGCTTCTATAGCAGAGGAAAATGCAAGTATACAGGTACAAGAGCTACTGATACATCTTCTAGCTGGGACAGTAGGACATCCATCCTGAGGCTAGAGTCACCTTACCCTACCAGAAATGAATGTTATAGATACCATACTTTTCCTACTTTTCCCTGTCTTTCCAAGAACTTGAATAACCTGAATGATAAGAAGTACTGAATGAACAGAGAGGAATGACAAAGCAAGCCAGTGGTGATGGTGACATCCACTAGCAGAAAAAATCTAGTAAAAGGGGGCCAGGGAGATAGCTCAGTGCAGTAAGTGCTTGCCTGGCAAGCACAAGGTCCTAAGTTCAATCCCTGGTACTGCAAAAAAAGAAAAATAAATAAAATAAAATGTAGTAAAATATCTTTAGTTGTTTATTTACTCTTACTAGGAGTAAGAGATTCTGAGTTTGAAGATGGAGAAGAACCAGGAAGACAGCTCCATGGCAGTGCGGCTGAGGCAGGGCTCAGAGGCTGGCTCAGCCTGTTGGCAGCTCTGTGACCCTGCACTAAGAGCTCTCACTCATTGGCCTTCTCTTCCTCCACCTGCAAAGCAGGTGCCACCAAGGGTTCGGTGGACCCTGGACATCTCCACACCAAAGCCTCCCTAAGGGAAACACGACTTCCAGAGGCAGAGACTACTTCGCCTTCAGCTCCAGGATGAACACTGCCATTCACCAAACTCAGTAGATGCTAACGAGTGGGAGACAGTGACCGTAGTGACCTAAATAACGCACGCACAAAGAGAACTCCAAAGTGTTTGATCTGGATGCATCTGTCCAACCGAGACCTAATTTACCCTTCCCATCTTGCCCAGTGCTGTGGCTCCTAATGTCATCTGCACTAGGGATCACCTGGAGACGCTCGAGAAATGCAGCTGCAGGAAGTTCTGCCATAATGCATGTGAGAACCACAATGACTTAGTGTCTCTGGGCTTCCTAGGGGACAGCCAGCGCAGGGAACGCACAGAGGAGCCTGACGTGCCTGGACTATCTCTCAAGCAGTTTGATCGTTGGTGTTTACTGGAAGTAATTCAAAGCAACTTCACCATGACCCTAAGACCCAACACCACTGACCCAAAGACACTTTTCTTTCCATGTATTCTTTTCCGTTGTGCTTCAAAGATCTAAAAAGCAAAGACAACTGTCTGAAAGACAGACACAAGACAGTTCTCGTTGTCTAGATTTTCCCTTCAATAGAAATTTGCTACTCTTCTTTGTGAGAGACCAACAGCTACTCTTCTCATGAGAAGACATTAGAGGTTAAAACAATTCCTTCAGAACGTTTTTCTAGCCCTGCCCTATTTCGGAGAGAGGACCTCACCCAGTCATCTGACTTTTCTCCAGCCCCGGGCACCCTCGTCAATTCAAGGAGTGCACAGCGCTGACATCCTAGAACTGCTTGCTTCCCACCAGCGTCTTACCAGTGTGCTGCCGTCGGTCCAGCGGAAGTCATGCTCAAACATCTTGTCATTCAGTCCGATCCACTGATAATCGTGGCCCACACCTAAGAGGTGAGGAGAGAACACAGATGTTTCCTATCTTTCCCACATAGCAGTGAAAGTGCATCACAGGGAAGGATTTTCAGAGTGAGTCACACATCTCCTCTTGCTAGATTTTTATTTAGTTGCTCATTAACAAAAAACTTAACCTCGTCTACCTTCTGCTCTCCTGCTTGGTGTGCTTAGAACCACAAAGGAAATTTTTCAAACACTGAGGCCCATCACACTATCAAGCACAGGTGAGAATTTCCCTAGCTGCTTACTATAATTCAATATTCCCCATACTCACTCATGACTGAATTTTTCCACAGACTTATTTTTTTCTTGTTAATCTATGCCACTGACAAAAACCCAATGATGACGACATGCACCAGACCTTAGGAGCTACCCATCTCACCCTCGCTTCAGAAACGAAGCTTCTCCTCGAACTATTTTAAACCTAGGCTAGAAATATTCAAAAAAAAAGCTGTACTCAGTAGTGCTTCTTTCTACCTGGTGTTGAGTCACTGGCAAAAATCTCAGACCATTAATTTTGTAAGTCAATAAGTTGCAAAAAAAAAAAAAAAAAAAAAATAGGCAGTGCCACGGGAACGCATTTCACAGAGCACAGTAAAAGCATTCTATAAATTGGCCATGCCAAAGCCAGCATCCCTGTTCTTCGCTGTAGTGCAGGAAGTTACCACAGCTCTGCTCGCTGGTCCCATGAGCTTTTATCTCCGTCTATTCCTGTGCCTCTTATGTAACTCACTTTCTGTTGTCTAAAATAGAAACTTGGATGAGAGCCAAGAGATAAGATGAGGGTGCTATTCACGGGGCGATTTTATTTGGTCAGACAAAAAATAACCTCCTCCTGAATTTTATCTTTAGTTCTAGCCAACACCTGCAAATATTCAAAGCAGAGACCATGAAGGTTACCATGGTGGGAATTTTACTGAACTGCAAGAAACAGCCACTTTTCTAGAGCTGGCGAGATAGCTCAGCAGATTAAGCACCTGCTTTGGCAAGTTCAGGGACCAGGGTTTCGAACCTGGGTCCCACATGCTGCACCAGCCTTGCCCCTGGGCACCCTGAGCCAGTGAATGAGTCTGGGTGTGGTGGTGCACACCAGTAATACTAGCACTAAGAAGGTCAAGAACAGGAGGATCTCTAGGAGTCCGAGCTGCATAGTGAGACCCTGTACCAAACACATAGAATGAAAAAAGAAACAGTTACTTTTGTAAGTTAAGCAAAGCGAGCAGAAGGCAATTCCTTTTGGTCCAGCTCACTGCCAACCGATTCGTTTACCACCCCAGGATCCGTTCCTGCACTAGAGCAGACTGTTCCCCAACGTGGAGGACTCATCTAGAAGGCGTACTGGCTTTAAGGGGTTTAACCCACTGAGTAAAGACTGAGGAAGCCCCTACTCTTCTGTGGACTTAGAGAACACCAAAGAACTGAGGACAGCAGGCAACACGCCGGGACCCTTGGGTCCGCGGGGTACTTACGATTCACAAACATCTGCTCTTCGTGCGACAGAATGCTGGTGAGATGGGCGCCCTGAAGGCGACATTCCCTCTCGGCTGCGTCCCACGTGCGCCGGTGGGCGAAGTATTTGTAGCACTGCCCCTGGAATTTGTGCCAGCCGTAGTCACAGGTCTCGGTGTCTGGGAAGGAACAGGCGTGAGCAGATTAAATGCCCGTGCGTCACTGCAACTTGGCTCCCCATCCAAGTGTAGACCCGACACCTAAGCCGACGTCTACGCAAGGTCGCTGAAGCCACTGATGCGTAAAAGTTGGTCACAGTGACAGAGATCATCATAAAATGACCCTGTGGACCTGGATTAAGTCGGTGGTTGCATGGAACGGCCACCCGGAAGGGTGGTGTCTAAGTGCGGTGTTCGCCATCCAAATGCGGGGTGACGGGCACGGCAGAAAACTGCAAGCGTGCTGGCAGAGCCTTCCACAGCTGTGCTGTCCGCACAAGGCGCCCTGAAGCAGGCGAATTCCTGACCCACACAGCTTCTCTAGAAGAATGGAGTGACAAGAATTCCACTAACAGGATCAGGAGTGCTCTGCTTGCATAATGACTTCAAAAGCTGTAGAAGTAGCTACCAACAGAGAGACAGCTGCGGGCCAGGGGCCCTTGTTGGGCAGGATTTACACAGAGGGGAAAGACGGTGAGTCCGCAGCTCTGGGGAAATGGCTGAAGTGTGTGCTCTCTGCCTCCTCACAAGCGGACTGCAAACAAGGAACTCGCACGGCACCCGACAGGCTTTTATTAAAGGCGCAGCGGCATTCTGCAAGCCGTGCACCCAGGAGGTGCGATCAAAATATATGGCCAGGGCTGGAGCTCAAAAGCTGCTTACAGTCAGAGGCATGGTACCACGGTACTGCTAATTCTCCCTAGCACGCCCCACAGCTTCGGAGACCTTCGCATGGTGCTCTGAGGCCGCTCTGGAGGGGCCTTCTGTCTGGGGAATCTTTATAGATGTGGTGCAAAATAATTCACAACGCGAGCGCCGCAGCTCCGGGCCATGCAGTGGAAAGGCCGCTCGCTTGCAAGCACCGCTGCGCCGCCTCCCTGCAGTCACCGGCTCTGGCAACCGCGATGTCTGGCTTAAAGTCAGAGTGATCTCGAGAATGCAGGGCTTCAAATCAGTTCTGCAATAGCGGCAGCCAGGATGGCACAACTCGAGATACTCGGGACGGAGGGCTTTAGGGCTGCTGCAGGAAGCCTCAGGGAGGGTGGGCGAGCCTGCTGGCAGGGAGGGGCAGCACTTTAAGGGAGATGAGGGCAGTGTGTTCATCTTTAGTCCAGTAATGCTTACTCTTCATTTATTCGCTACAGGGTCTCACTACGCAGCTCGGACTCACAGCGATCCTCCTATCTCTGCCTCCCCAGCGCTAGGATTACAGGCATGTGCCGCCAGACCCGTGGCTGGCCCAGTGTGCCTGCGGTTCTGGGGCTGTCCAGGCATGAGGTACTGGGGCTGGAACCCTGGTCCCTGTACTTGCCTAGCAGGGGCTTAGACCGCTGAGCTATATACCCAGGCCTCTAATATGTTTTTAATTTAAAATTTACTGAATATTTTGAGCAGATCCTATGTCTCTGTGTATGTGTTTCTGATTTGCAAGAAGCATACCAAAACTGGTATTCCAATGTAATGAAAATATTTTCAAATTTTCCTAAATTTTGTGTGTGCCGTAACCTTCTGCTGTGCTTTCTCACACTAGTCTCAAGAAAAGAGCCCTCCTCCTGGCTGTCTTCTCATGGGCAATTTTCCTCAAATTCACTCACTGGCAGACAAGGGCACCTTCCAGATATTGAGTCACAATCAGCAGAAATGACTTTGGCTTGAGCCCATTACAAGTCAGAAACATAATGAAATAGCTACTTATAAAAAATAGCAAAATGGCAAAGGTCATAGAATTCTGGGCACCACAGAGCCCTCTTAGTCGCTCTTGCGGGCATGGCTTCTGTGAGCTCACTGACTGACAATGAAGACAAACTCTGTTCCGCTAGGTATTTTATCCATATTTATTTATTTTTATGGCTGGCTCAGCCTGTCCTGGGGGTGGGGCTGGTGCAGTATGTAGTGCTGGGATTGAACCACGGTCCCTGCAGTTGCATAAGCTTGCCTAAGCAGGTGCTTTAGATCGCTGAGCCATCTCTCTGGCCCTCCATTAGATACTTTAGATGTGGACTTTGAAGCACCAGCCACCCCCTGCTCTGCACTCCCCAACTCTCAACCTGTGGTGCTGGCTCCTCTCTCCCTCCATGGGGGGAGCCCAGACTTCCGGGGCTCCATATTTCTTTACCCTCGATTCCAGGAATTGGACTGCAGGCTGGGACCAGATGCAGCTTATCTCTGAGAGGAATCTTCCCTTCAGTTTAGTCTGCCAGGCCTGCTGTTTAGTCACAGCGTGCTGACTAACTGTTCTGAATAGCGTGCACTGGAAGTTTTGAGTTTTATTGAGGTTTTGTTTAGAGACGGCCAACTCTCACAGGATCCAGCCAGAGCACGGGTGCAGAAGCAGCACCTGGTTTCCATAGCACACTGTGGGCCCATGATAGCAATTTTCCTTCAATTAGAGGAATTCAAAAGTGAGGGGGAGGGGGAGAAAACAGATCTTCCTACCTGAGGGGCTTATTTTAAAAAGAAGGAGAGTTGGAAATAAATTTTAGAACATTTTCACCGCCAAAGTCAATATTGTGGTATCATAATACCATACTTTTCCTTCACCCTGAAAATTATCATTTATTTTGAGATGTACTCTTCAAAACGCTAGGGGCTGGCACACAGCTCAGAGTCAGTGCTCTTGCCCAGCACGCAGAAGATCCTGGCCTCAACCTAGAGCCGAGAATGAAAGAAACCGATCAGAGCCTCAGCTCTTGCCACACTAGAAGAAAAGTCTGCCATGTGTTCTTATTGCTAGCAACCTGTATGATTTTCACTGGGTGTTCTTTGTGTCTTTTCTCCTTAAAACAGAACATCCTTAAGTATTTTGTATCTTTTGCCAAAAGAATTCAAGAAATGTAGGTGTATGCGCTGACAGAATGGTGCCACTTGGAAGTCATCCATTCTGCACAGGCTCCCAGGCTCCAAGGGAGATCTGCAGTATGGTGGCAAGAGGCAGGGGGCATGCATAAGAAGGAGGGAGGCCTCCTGGAGGGCAGTCAGGGCCCAGTCCCACCCTCCAGAAGGGCCGGGTCGGGGGGGAGTGTGTTAGTCCCCACTAAACTGAGCTGTCTTGGCAAGAGGGAGCTAGAGCCCCGGGGAGTTCCTGTTCCAGTCTCCTCTGTCTGCATGAGGCTGCTTTCTGACGTGCTCCTTCTCTGTGCTGGAGCGATAAGGCCCGCAGTCGAGACAGAAAAGATGGGGCGCCCCATCGCAGATGTGCCCCACACTGGAAGCTAAATGCACCTTTTTTCCTGATGTAGCACCCAGGCCTAAGTGTTGTGCTGGAGCACGGCGCAGGCTGAGACCAACGCCTTTCTTTGCCCGCTGGCATATATGGTCCTTAAAGAATGAAAACCAAGGAGCAGAGCCTCTCCTAAGACCACCTTGGAAGAAATGATCTGTCTGCACCAGCACAGGCCAGCCGATAGCCCACAGCATTAGTTTTTCTTTGAAGACATAAGAGGCTAGTATAGGAGTTGTTTGCCTTAATCTAAAACCTCTGCATCCAGGTTTCATTTCAGTGTTGGCACTTCCTGATAAATAAGCGGGCTTGGGTTGATGTCTGAGCAACTTTCCCTAAAAGCCTTGCTATTATCAAACGCCTCTGCTTAAGCCACGGTTTTCTAACGATTATAGAAATATATGTAAATACCACATGGGGCCTTTGGCATTTTTAAAAAGACAAACATCCACATGGATCCAAGCAATTCATGTTTCAGATAGTGAGGAACGGACCCCGAAAGCAGCACCGCCCAGGACGCTGTCCTAGAGGGAAGTCCCAGGTGGTGCACTTTTTCTAACTTTACGTACACACCCAGCAAACCAGATTTATGGACTGAAAGCCAACTCTTCCTGATGCTGGTCTTTCCTAAATCTTCCTGCACATTCTGAAAAGGTGCCTTGTGCTTTAGCGCTCTAGCAGCTAAGGACTTCTCTTCTGGACAGCCACCCTGCCAAGCCGTCGTGTTATGCCTTCAGGTAATCTTTTCAACATCTCTGGCGTACAGCAATCAAGCCTTAAAAAGCTGGGGGTGCTTCATCGCTCTACTCTCAAGAGCACCTACGTGTGCCTGGGCGGTAGTTCCCAAGTGCAGGGCACCTTAACGTTTTATGTCTGTTATTATTCTGTCAGAATACATCCCCCTATTTCCAAGTTGCACAGACCTAAAAAGTTACTTGTGCAGACAGAAAAGGTCAGCTGAAGGAATAATGACAGTCACCACAGAAATTTGGACAGAAAACTGTGTGGGCAACAGTGTTGCTGTTAATAAAGAAAACATGTGCTCTTGGGCAACCTGAAAAGAAGAGAAAAAGGAAATCTCTCACTGTCCTGGCAATAAAGCCCTGGATCACAGCTGCACTGCATAAACAGACAGGACTACAAGTTTCTTAGCAAGTGAAGTGGATGAAAGCGGCGCTGGATTGCAGGCAGACTCGAAGGTATCTGTGACTGAGATGTAACCGAAAAGGAAGAAGCAACGTAAAGCCGTCTCTGCTCCAAAGTCTTTTTAAAAGAGAGTGAAGGGGGCTGGAGAGATAGCTCAGTAGAATAAGTGCTTGCCTTGCAAGTGCAAGCACCTGAGTTCAATCCCTGGTTCTGGAGGGAGAGAGAGAGAGAGAGAGAGAGAGAGAGAGAGAGAGAGAGAGAGAGAGAGAGCACTGACTGGCCTCAAAGTTACTACCAAGAATCTGCTGCCATGCGAACCATTAGATATGCTCCAGTAAGAATCACTTTATCTCTGTTAAGTGCTTTTGAAGTATGGAGACCCTGGAACTCTCAGGCCTACGAGGGAACCCACTTGGGCTCACTTTCTCAGCCTGGCGTTCACTAGCAGTTTAACGCCAAGAACTTTTCTTCTCTGAGCCTCCGTTTGGAGCACACTGCACGCAAAGCAATGTCTCGGTGACCCGGCGAAGCATCCTACCAGGAAGCGTGGTTACGTATGGACCGGCGAGCAGGCCACCTCGCTTTCTGCCCTCTGCCGAGAGCCCCACTAAGTGACCAAGATCAGGGGCTTCCTTGTTTAGGGATCCCAGCACACTGTCTGGAAAGCAGTAGGCGTTCACTATCCACTTGTTGGGGGCTCCTCCCTGTGCTCAGAACTCAGGGAAGCCAGGATCATGTTAACACATTTAAATGTTTCCAGTGTTTAATTCCTCAGTCTTCTCAGGAAATGGTATCAAGGGCTGGCCAGATAGCTGAGCAGATTTCAGTGCCTGCTGAGGCAGACTCAGGGGCTGGGGATTGCCGGCCACACCCCCAGGGTGCACTCAGACAGCGATTGAGACTGGGCATGGTCGCACACACACCTGTAATCCTGGTGATTGGGAGGCTGGAAACAGAAGGATCACTACTAGTCTGATCTGCATAGTAAGACTCTGTGAACCCTGCACTAAATACAAAAAAGAGGGGTAATAGCTAGGTGGAATAAGTACTTGCCTGGCAAGCACAAGGTCCTGAGTTCAATCTCTGGTATCACAAAAAAAAAAAAAAAAAAAAAAAAAAAAAAAAAAAAAAAAAAAAAAAAAAAAAAAAAAAAAAAAAAAAAAAAAAAAAAAAAAAAAAAAAAAAGAAAGAAAGAAGGAAAGAAAGAAAGAAAGAAAGAAAGAAAGGAAGGAAGGAAGGAAGGAAGAGAGAGAGAGAGAGAAAGAATAAAGAAAAGAAATGGTATTTTTCTTACTTTCCAATTTTAAAAAATAATAATCATGCTCAGGCTGTTTTTATACTTGAAATTCTAAAACAAAAAGATCCACCCTACCTTCTAAAAACAGAAAAACCCCAAAACTGAGCCATCACCCGTGGCTTCGTAGCAGGAATTCAGTCCATGCTGCATTTAGCTTTGCTTTAATTGCAGTGACGTCTAGATTAACACCGCAAAGCCGAATGCAGGGCCAGACCGATGTGTCTGAGGGGCTCACACATTTTCATTTTGTCTGCTCAGGGAGAAGTTTGGCACCGAACCCTTTTGTCAAAGCCAAACCACTGTATGACTTTAAGCAGAAGTCGACCTTCCCAGGCCGACTATGCCGAGCGCGCAATCTGTTTCTGATTGATGGACTGAGAAATGAGACCGTTAGCCCCCTAAAACATGCTCTTCAGTCGGTCAGGAAATGCAAAGCCCGGGGATCCGGAGAGTCCAGGCCTCTCTTTTATTCACAAAAAGAAGTAGATGCTTCATGAGTAGGAAAATTTCCTCGTGGCAGACTCATAACGCCGTTATGCGGCACGGGTGACACCAAGCGCGCTGCATTTTAGCAGCTGTACCAACTCCTTCTCCAGGTACGAATGACCAGGAGACTCACCCTGAGCCTCAAGACCTTGGACAGAGAAAACACATGATAGCCAGCACTGGCTCAAATGCTCCGTGGCACGCAGCCCATGTGACCGGCGCCTCCTCCTCCCCCAGCAGGAACACATCTAACCACGTTCCTTCCTGGAGTCGCGGCCCTCCGACTCACGGCTGCGCCATGGCCTCCAGTCCCAGGCTGCCAGCCCATCCGCTAAGTCCAGGCCAGGCCTGATGTGCACATCACATGGAAGGAAGTCAGGAATTGCCTCATAAACAAGACAGCAGGGGGAGGCCAACATTGTGTGAAACGCCGACAGCGCTCCCTGCAGGAACCGCCCATGGCTCGTACCTTGTTCACACAGTGCGCCCACGTAGCTCGGAAGGCAGAGACACCGAAATGTATTAAAACCGTCCACACAGGTTGCTCCGTTCCGACACGGATTAGAGTGGCACTCGTCGAAGTCTGAAATAAATAATAATCACATTTAAAGCCCCAACTACGCTTTCCTAAAAGGTGGACTAGTTCTGTTTGGTGCAAGGGTGACAGATAAGAAAGGACAGCCAGATAAACCTGACTGGATCTAGACTCTCTGCATTAACCTGATTTTTTTGTTTATTTATTTATTTATTTGAGACAAGGTCCTCCTTATTATTATTTTTTTTTTTTTAACTGAGATTCAAATTTATCTGATCAGCTTTATTTTTCTTTGTGGAATCTGGTAACCTTAAGAAAATTTCAAATATAGAACTAGGATAGCTCTGTAGAATAAGTGCTTGCCTGGCAAGCGCAAGGTCCTGAGTTCAATCCCCAGTTCCAAAACAAAAGAAAGAAAGAGAGAAAGAAAGAAAGAAAGAAAGAAAGAAAGAAAGAAAGAAAGAGAAAAGAAAGTTTCAAGTCTATTCAGAGTTGACCACTCTCTGTGTCCTGTGAGCCCTAACACAGACACAGAATCCACTTCTGAGTCCTCAAGTTCTGACAATTTCCGGGGTGAAATCCTCCCTGCATCTAGCAGGCCATACAGCAGGCCGTACAGGGCCTTTCCCCTGCGAGTGGGCGTCCTCTGTCTGCTCACTTCTGTCTTCTGCCTCTCAGCTTTCCATCGATGCTGAGTGCCCAGACAGTGGTCCTCTGCCTGTCCAGTGGCATGAGCACTATGGAGAGCCCCAGCCACACGCTTTCCCACCCAGATGTCACAATCTGTGCTCTGGGGCAGGCCCAGCAGCTATGTCACCCTCCCATAATCCTGATGCATGCATGAGTGGTGACCCAATATGTGGTAAAGTTTTAAGTGTTTAAAAGCATTGCAATGAAAGATGCAGGCCATGCTCTCCCTCACGATTCTCCCCTCACTCCTGGCATGGCTCTCCATTCTCCCTGTCCCTGGAATAGCCCAGCAGGTTCTTGGTGGAAGTCCTTATGAAGTGTGATTATGACGCTGAGCACAGTGGGTGGGCACCACCCTGCAGAAAGGTGGCCCATAATGCACCTCGGCTCACCCATCTTATTCACCGGGTCAAGTGCAGCTGGACTGCTGGTGCTTCTCCAAGGTCAAAACCACCAGGAATGGTCAACATTATACATGCATTCAGGACAAGGAGGCAGCCACGGCGACATTGCTAAGGACACTCGGGAAGGAGGACTTTCAGAGCTACACCAGGAAGCTTCAGGAATGAGAGGATGAGCGTGCCCATGGTGAGGGGAATCCTTCGGGGGGGGGGAGGCTTATGGGCCATGAGCCTTTTATTATAATAGGTTTTAGTATAAGTATCCACCAGAATGGTTGGCTACACCTCACAAGTATCTCAGAGCACCTGTGTAGTATGTAAGTAAAACAATCCATCTATGGACTTGGGGCCTTCCCAGGCCAAGACCTTGTGGAGCCAGTCTGTATCCACACAACGACCCCTCGGCACAGGTCATTCTTGGGTCTATATACATATTTACATCTCCTTAACGTCCTCCGTGGTGTCAGGGTTTCTCTGCTTCAGTTCCTTGTGTCCGCATCTCCCCCCAACCACTGAGCAAATCCTTTCCAGTGGACAGGGCCCTGCCAAATGCAGTGTTCCTGAACAGATCTCCGTGGGTTCCTCCAATGAAATGAGCGGCTCTATTCCCACAGCATTTTTTATTGGCACAGCAAGGTTAAATTTAAGGGATGTTTTTGAAACTAAATGTATAGAGCCAGTTAAATATCCAAGAATCACCTCCTCTGTTCACACCCAAGGCTCCGGGCTCACTCAGGATGGCTTTGGATGGCCCCAAGTACTGTCACGTTCATATCCAGTGCCAGTCACTACGAAGAGCCTCACAGACCTTAACTCACTGATCTTAATCGACTGTCACGTAAAACAGAATGAGGGCCAGATACACGTTGCTATGCCTGTGAGTTTGGTCTTCTTCATGGTGCATGTCTCGCTGTCCCCCAATGTCTAGTGCACTCATGGGGCTTTTCAGAGATAGCTCCTCTAAGGGTGTGCATTGCTGGGATGAAGGGGGCGTGGGTGTGATCAGCTCACTGAGGGCTCTGACACTGCCCACATCCCAGCAGCCAGAGTATGAAGGGGGCAGATGGATGGTATTAAAGCTACCATTCTGAGGCTGGGGAGGTAGCTTTATGGTGTAAGCACTTGCCTAGCAAGTGCAAAGATCCAAGTTCAATCCCTAGTATCTTATGCCATGCTTGCCGCAGAACCCCAAGTGGGCCATGTTGACCACCAAATCTGGGTATAGTGGCACACACCTGTAATCCCAGCACTTGAGAGGCTACGATAAGAGAAGTTCTATGAGTCTCAATTGCACAGTGAGATCCTGTGCCAAATAGTTTTTTAAAAAGTTAAAGTCAGCTGTTGTGGGGGACACCCACTCGGGACACCCCTCCTGTCCCTTTCTCGGACAGGAGCTTTCTTTCCCTCAATAAATATGTTCTGCTCATTACAGAAACAAAAAAGTCAGCTGTTGCTCTGTCCTCTGTCTCTGTCTCTGTCTCTGTCTCTCTCTCTCTCTCTCTTCCCCCCTCTCTGGCTGGCTCAGCCCACCCTCCTGGGGGCAGGGCCGGTGCAGCATGTGGTGCCAGGGACTGAACCACAGTCCCTGTGTGCTTTTCTAAGCATTCCTAAAGAGGTGCCTTAGACCACTGAGCTATCTTGCTGGCCCTGCTGTGCCGTCTCCTGCTGCCTGGGACTTCTGCCCTCTAATACACCACCCTGCCTTCGAGCCAGCTGAGGAAGGACTGAAACCTCCATAAGGATGAGCTCACTACACCTTCCCGCCTTTAACTTAGGTCAGGTATTTTATCTCAGCAATGAGGACAATTGCTTCTCGGCTACGAAGGCTGGGATTTTTCAATGCTCTGTAGGATCAAAAGGGTTACCTGTAGGCCTTATTCCGTAATTTTACTCCAGCCATAGGCCATTGGAAAGGAGCGCTTCACATGTCCCATCCTCCTTTCCTTGCTCATTTTACTCCTTTCACCCCTCATTCTCCCCAGAGCACTGCCTAGTGTCACTAGAGGGCCAAGGGGCCTAGGGAGGCGCCCACTGTGGCCCTATCCACAACATCTGTGCCAGCAGGACTGGGGTGGGGCGGGAAGGCACGTTCCCACTGTCCTCAGCGGTGCCCATGTTTCTGATCTGAGGGCCATGCTTTCAGAACCACTGCCCTGGGCAAGTGGAGTCCTTGCAAAGCAAGAATGGTTCTTGGCCAAATCCATATCAAGGAAAATTATCTTAAAAGGAAAAATGAAAAGGAATATAGCCAGCACTTGGGAGGCTGAGACAGGAGGATCAGCACAAGTTTGAGGCCAGCTTGGGCCAAATCAAGTTCAAGGCCTGTCTGAACTGCAGAGTGAGATCCTGTCTCAAACACACACACACACACATACACACACACACACACACACACACACACCCCAAGTAAAATAAACCGATTTAATTAAAAGCACAGCTTCAGGCTCTAAAAGCTCACAGACAGGGTATGGGCCCCAGGGCTGCAGCTCTTTGAGGCAGAGCCAGGCTCAGCCCACAGGAGCAGAGAAGAGATGGGTAGCCCCACCCCACTGCATACCAGGGAGCAGGGTCATCCAACACGTAAGAACTATAGTCCCGTCTTCTGCTTTCCTCTGTTTAAATGGTTTCCTAACAAGAAAAACTGTATCCATTTCAACTGGCTGTGTGCGGAGATGCAGACATTAAGGAGAGATGAAGACTTTTATTTACTACCCACGCATCTCTCTTTGCAAAGTCTACCTTTAAAAATGACAAAAGACATCAGTGGCCCCAGGCCTCATGGAGTCCTGCTTGTCTTAAAAGACATCGGGGAGCCCCTGGCTCCTTTCCAGGCCTGTGGAACAGCACTCGGAATTTAACTTCGCTCAGTACATGGGGGCTTCCCGGCAACCTCCCCCCAGCTGCACGAAGCCCGACTTCTGAAAGATCTGGGTCTGATATCCTGGACCATCTTACCAAGCTCACACTGGTCTCCGCTGTAGCCTGGCACACATGTGCACACATAGGACACTTCCGTTGGGTAGCAAGTGCCTCCGTTGCGACATGGGTTGATTTTACACCGGTCGGGTCCTGTCGTGTTCAGGAAAGTAAGAAGAAAAATTAAGCTCCTCTTTAGGGGTTCGAAAGATTCTAACATAAAACTGCTCTGACTGCTACCACAGTAGAAGCTTTATCACAGCAATTTATTAACGCTACGTATAGAGATGAACATTAACTTTACTCTGGAGTGTTTCTCGGCATTATAACTAACTGTTACGAATTTCATCTATTCACTTCTAGGTTCCAATCATGACATTTAAACAATATTTTTATACTGTATCTGGCAACTACTATCGTCGATGGCAGATTTAGTCGGCATGATAATGACAACTGATTTTAGTCAAAAATGATTACACGTATGTGCACACAGAATGGAAAATGTATTCTCTGAAGCGGGTTAGTTCATGTGGAATGGCTGGGCACACAGAACATGCATTCTTTTTAGCGGATTGGCTGGTTACCATCGTTGGAATTATTATTGCCTTTTACCACTTAATCTCAGAAAGTGTTTGTCTTCGAAAGTGTGCACGGAAGTGTCCTCTGCTACATTAATATGCTTTTTCCAAAAACACGCTCCAAATGCACTCCTTTAAACTATACTTGGAGAAAAGCAACATATCGATTAAACTCTACTGCATAAAACAAACCCAAATACAAAAACCTCACCTAAAATGAAACCCCCACATTTATTGCTCTTTCCTCATTAAAGCATAAATAGAATGAGCCCTTCTTACAGGTCACCGTAAAGGTCAGACATGAGTCTATGAGATAAACAGTTTTAAATGGTTATGCCCCATGCAAATATTTTATACCAGTAGATGTATCTTATTTTCATTAAACCTGTACTAATCTTCGAATACTTTTCAGAACTACTTAATTCCCAAAGACCTCAAGAATTCAACTTGCAACTAAATGTTTTGCATAATCGTTGAAGTAAGGTGGATTGTATCTGGCTTTCAAACATACTTTCAAGAACTGTGAATCCTGAAATCCTAAAATAATTATACATGCAAAGCAAATATCTAACTCTATAGAAGAAACTTCAGCCAGTTCCACACAGAGAGGAAACCTTCTAAGTGATAAGTAAACTCAGGCAACCCAGAAAGTCACGCTTGTGGGCACATTTGTTTTGGGGTTCACATTAGTCAGGTAGATCTGGATGTGTACATCAAGGTCTTTAAACCCTGACCCATTTTTTGGTAAGACATTTTCTCCTATGGATTCAGAAGTAATGAAAATTCCTTCACAACATCAGCCCTCTCTGTGTGAAAGCACACTGCCCCGAGCATAAGGTCACGGTCACGGACACAGCGCCATCTGTGCAGAGTCAAATGACACTTCCATGGGCAGTGCTTTGTGAGATGTCACACAACGTGAAGTCCTCTTACTGACCCCCCCCAGCGAGACCCCACACTGAGACAGAGACAAGACTGCATAGGAAAGTGGGTCCCTCTGTGAGCCTGAAGTGGCTCTCATCAGAAGACAAGTTTGCTCTTAGGAGCTTTGCTTTCCCCTAAATAGCTTCATTGCGCTAGCAGTCAGATCTGCAAGGTCAGCAGGGAATGCCATGCGAGCTGCTGTTTACGGAACTAAGCTGAAACAGCCATCCTGCAATGAAGACTCTGATCCCCACTCCTGATGGACACGGTGGAGTGGAGGACTGGCTCACAGGGCTCACTCGGTTGCCGAACTTCTCTCTGCCTCTCTGTCTGTCTGTCTGTCTGTCTGTCTCCCCCTCCTCCCTTCTTTCTCCTTCTCTCTCTGCCTCTCTCTGTCTCTGTCTCTCTGTCTCTCTCTATCTCTTTGTCTCTGTCTCTGTCTCTGTCTCTGTTTCTCTGTCTCTCTCTGTCTCTGTCTGTCTGTCTCTGTCTCTCTCTGTCTCTGTTTCTCTGTCTCTCTCTGTCTCTGTCTCTCTGTCTCTCTCTATCTCTTTGTCTCTGTCTGTCTGTCTCTGTCTCTCTGTCTCTGTTTCTCTGTCTCTGTCTCTCTGTCTCTCTCTATCTCTTTGTCTCTGTCTCTGCCTGTCTCTGTCTCTGTCTGTCTCTGTCTGTCTGTCTCTGTCTCTGTTTCTCTGTCTCTCTCTGTCTCTGTCTGTCTCTTTCTCTCTCTCTCTCTTCCCCCAGGACAAATTATTTTAGTATTATATTTTCAATTATCTGATGTACATTTCAACTTAATTACAAAACAGTAGGCACTGGACAGGTCACTAAGTTATCATTTACAAAATGAGAGCAAGAGAAAGAAAACAAAATCCAGTATCAACTTGAATCAGTTTCATTCACAAAATATTCCCATTTACAAAAAAACAAAGAATACTTCTGACCACTTTATTCTTTCAGAAGCACAAGACCAAGTATCAGCATCACAAAAACTTAAATTGCTATAACCAGAATAACAATTATAACAATAGCTGTTGCATAAAATACATTTATTAAAGTTCAACATTCATTTTCAACCCTCGCAGCCCTTAAAGCACTGATCATCTTCTTCCAGCTAGCAGCTACGAGGCGCTGGCTGTGTGTGGGTTCCACGGCCAGTGCCTTTCAAATCAACGCTCTCCAGCAAACTATATAAGCTGAGTTTTCAGCATCCTTGAGCTTATGATTAAAAAGAAACTGACTACTAGGCTTGTATTGTGAGCTTTCTGTTTTACATATTATTAAATGTTAATTGTTCATTTTATAAAGTAGTGGGAATGAATGAAAGGCAGGAAAAGGACCACGGGCCTCAGAGTGGGGCCAGTCTCCTTGCTTTGGGGGGCTGATGGGCAACCCAGGGCAAGTGCATGGCCCTGTTGACGCCTCCACGCCCTTTGCTTTTACACAGAGCAAAGAGCATTGCTTTCTGGCGTTTGGAGAAGACCCAACGAAGTGACCCTGTGCAGCAGCAGCTGATTCAGCTTTCGGTGCAGCCAATAAACAAAGACAAACCTGGAACAGGCAAACGTGGATCTGCTAGCTGGGCACCCATGACGGCTAAGCACTGGGTTACCATACGGACGCTCTCCAGCAAGGAGATCGCCTTAGAGTGTAAACTGACCACTAACGTTCCCATGCTGTAAGCCCTTTAGATGAGTTGCTCCTTCAAGGATGATAGGCAGGGCAACTCTGGGTGACTGTCAAAAGAACACACACCCACGGGAGGGTTTGAACAAACAAGGTTTTTCATTTTTAAAACTAAGATGCTTAAGACAGGACCCGTGTCTAAGCAAAGCCTCCATCGTGAGCAAAACGCGCTGAAGTTGTAGTATTAGTTCACTGTATCCGTTTTACTACTGTATGTTATTTCTAAAACACATAAAAATGCAAAATGCATCTGTAAAGCCCAGGAACGTTCTGTGCTCACTCTCTTCCCAATAAACTCGGTACGGCGGCCTGGACGCTGCTACATTAGTAAGATAACGATCTCCATTGAGTTAACATCACAGTGAAAATTACAGACATCAGCGCCCAGGGACCGTTTCCAGATATGGAAACCCAAGTATCAATGTTGCAGTCTTACCTGGTAAATAGACAGCTGTGCCTTCCACGGCCTCTTCGTGAATGCCAATCAGGAAATGAGTTTCATTAGAAGTTTCCAGAAGGGAAAGGGGTGGCGAGGCGAGCTCCGTGACTAATTCCACAGTGCTTACTGTAGCCTGACCACTCAAGTCAGGAACTCTGGCTGGCATGTCCTCTTCTGATTGAGCTACTGGAGACCCCTCCCCTTGGACGAAAGCTGCTGCGTGCGTTTCAGGGTTCGTTTCTGAAGCAGAGGGGACAGTGGGACTCGTGGAAGGCTGTGGGCTGGGCCAAGGAGCCACTCCTGCCCCAGTCCCGGAAATCACGAAGGCAGGAGTAGAATGTGGTTGTGGCGTGGCACCTTCGGACTTTGGCTCCCAAGCATCTGTAGGAACAGTCCCAGCCCCAAGGGGTGGAAATCTCGGAAACAGTTCTGTGGCTTCTCCAGAAGACGGACCACTGTCCATGTCTGTGGGCTCTTGGGCAGCCTCAGTGGCCTCCTCGGTAACTAGTTCTGTGGGAGGAGCATCCACTTCCGATAACATGGTTTCATTTTCATCTTCAGGAAGTTCTGTCTCGGGAGAGGAGGATGGAGGCTCGCTGGGATGGACTTGCTCTTCACTGCGTGGTCTCAAAGTGGTGCTGGAAATGAGGTGGACTTTGTTGGAAGGATGCCCTGGAGATGTCAGCGCTGAGCTGGCACTGGTACCTGGCAGGACACCTAGCTGGGAAGCCTGTGCTGATTTCCACGTTCTGCTCCCCGGGGAGACAGGTACCAGAGAGGAGGGTGTCTCTGGGGACAGGGCTTCCAGGGCTGGAGGTGTACGTGAGGCACTGGGTCGCCCCAGCATATCAGGGGCTTCTGTTAAACTCTGAGCCATGAGGTGGACCTGAGTGATACTTACATAGGGAGTGACTTCTGTAGCTAAGGCCTCAGCCCCTGAGGAAAATTCTGGTGGGAGAGAAGCACCTATGTATTTCTTCTCTTCATACTCCTCCTGTGTCTCCTCCAAGTGACCTGATGTTGCTATTACTTCACTTTGGTCTGCAATCGCTTGACCATCAGATAATGTACTTGATTCAAATATGTCATCCAGGCCTGTTGTTTCTATTTCGGGTTCTTTGATCTCTGGATGAACCGTAGCAGATTTACTAGGCATGGACAGGGATGTCATGGGCAGGGATGTGGGCTGTGAAATATCTAGCTCTGTTTCTAGGTTAAGGCCCGAGACTTCAGTTGCAGACTTAAAGCCTGTGTGACCTAATTGGCTTTTATCCTCAGAGGTTGCTGGTTCGTTGTGTGTTGCCTGAGTGTAGCTAGTCAGATCACTGTCCCCGGAGCTCTCAAATGCTTCCCCAGTTGAAGAAAGGCTGCCGGCCACCTCACGCTGGTCTTGAACTTGGGTGGCCGGCATGCCTTCTTCACTCGCCTCACGTGGCTCTGACGGTGCCTCTGGATCTAGGTCTGTCTGCATTCCAAGGATATCTTCATCCACAGATTTTGTGTGATCGATATCTATGATCGTGGTTGTATCTCTCAGCTCAAGAATATCAAGGATGGGACTCTGTGTCGCCGTCAACATTAAACCCTCTTTGTCCAGATCTAGAATAATATTTTCAGTAGCTTTTCTTCGGTTGGGTTTTAAGGTGGAATCCTGAAATCCCACAAAATGATCTTGGAAACTGTCCGTGCCCTCCTCTGTGGGCCTCTGCAAGGACTCCAGGTCTTCAGGGGTGCTAGTTGGGTCAAGGATGCTTTTTTCCTGCTCCAAGTGGACAGGCAGCACCGTGGACACCGGGGTAGGCACATGGGCAGTGCTAGCCTCAGCGCTTGGGACTTCCGGATGCTTTTCCAGGAATCTGTCAGAGACAGATGTGGTGCTTCCTTGCCCGCTTGCCTGAGGCATTGCAGAAGTGTGGACTAAAGCAGGAGCATCTAATTCTCCAGATCCCTCTCCAGAATTTTCATAAAGCAAATCCGATGGTGTCGGTGCCATTGTAATAAATTCTTTGGCCCTTTCACGACTGTGAGCTCTCGTTAGAAAAACAGTGGAAGAAGTTGCTGTTTCTTTAGTTTCTGTTCCCAAAGCCTTCTCAGGAGAGACTTGCTCAGTTCCAGCTTGTGAGCTCCATGTCTGGATTTCTTCTGCCCACCCGAGAGTCTTGTTGGAAGGATGCTTAATCTCTGTGGTGAGAGAGACAGGTGCTGGAGTTGGCACTTCGGCTGCCGACTCTTCTAGGAAGGTTGTATTGGCTACTGCCTCATCAGATCTGGAGATGTTGTCTATTTTTGAAAAGAGGGACCCAACTTCATTTTCCACATTTTCCATTCTCTCATAGTCTTCTATTTTTTCACTTGAGACACTTGTTTGTAAATTTTCCGCTTGAGGAGTCTGGGGAGTTGTGCTAATGACTTGTTCTCGTTCAGTAAAATCAATGAAGACTGTAGGCAGAGAGGGCAAACCTCCTTCTCCTGATCCCAGTCCAGAAAATAAGAGATCAGTACCCAAGTCATTACTGTTGGGTTGCATGCCTTTGGGAGAGAGTTCTACACTTTCTTCCTCTTTGATTAATGAATCTGTGATCACAGCTTCAGCCGGGGTGGACTCAGTCACAGAGGCAGAAGCTAAGTGAGTCTCTGGCCTTTCGGCAGCCTCAGGGAGAGGGGCGGAGGATTCTGAGGCCTCTGTACCTGGCCGCAGAGTGGAGAAGAGAACTGAGGAGGGGTCTTCCTCTTCCCCTGGCTTATGGGTACTGTATGTTTTCATTGCAGAATAATCTGTGGTATGGGGTCCGGTGTCAGTAGGTGTTTGTGAATGGAAAGTCATTTGTTCAGGTGCGAGAGAGCTGTAGGGTGATTCAAAAGAGGTGTGTTCTTGAACCTTCTCATCTGAGGCGGTTTCACCTTCTGTCCCTTGTGTCAAGAGACCCCCTTTTCGTGTGGCCCCTAACTGGACTGGATCTGTTGTTAGAAAACCCACGGAAGCCGGGCCACTGCCCTTGGCTTCTTCCTTTGCTGTTGGCTCTGTAGTGCCCTCCACTTCTGCTGTAGAGGAGGCGGTGGGTCCCTGACTGGCATGAGTGACATTCCCTTCTTCCAGTCCCGGGTCAGTATATGGGAAATTTTTACCGGAGAAGGTTTCCATGCCAGAGAAAAGCACTGGGTCACCAGAGCTGCTGACCACTGTGGCCAGAGGCTCACCAGAACCCTCTAGGGTTGCCAGGTCTTCCCAGAGGAAGGCTGAGGGGCTGGCCGTGGCACTGCTGCGCAGCTTGGCACCAGAACTCTGACGGGTGAGCTCTGAAGTGGGCAGTGCGGATGACAAGTTCTGCATAGGTGCAGAGCCTGCATCCCCAGAACCCTCTGCTATTGCCGTTTCTTCTTTTGTGATGATGGGGTGAGACGCTGGGGAGAATTCTGCCAAGTCACCACTGAAGTCTTCCTCCAAAGGAAAGCCTGTGCGAGAGCCCTTTCCTTCTCCCTCACCATCGGGCACTCCAGGGAGTGCCGAAGGCAGTTTTCCCTTGGGTGCCTGGCTGACAACCTCCCTGCCCAGTGCAGTTGTCAAAACTTGTCCTGTGGGCTCCGGGGAGAATGTCGTTGCCACACGGGGAGACCAAGTGCTTGCAGCTTCTGCTGTGGCCTGAGTGTCAGACTCAAACTTTAAAGTAAATGAAGAAGGGGTGGTGGTCTCCGGGTCCACAGCAGCCTCCCCAGAGCCCTGATCCACGAGAGAGTCGATGCTCCCCGGGAGAGTGGCTGGCCCTTCCTGCTCCCCGGCTTGGCTGCTACCGCTGTGCTCAAAGGGCTGTGCCCCAGAGTGAACTAAAAATTCTGGCTCTGTAAAGAAGAGTGGCGAGCTGGGCACCGTGCTTCCAGACTGAGTGGGCATCCTCGAGGGCAGGACACTCGGCTGAACAGCTGAGTCCCTAGAAGCAGAGACATCCAAACGATCTAACTCAGGGGATGAAACGAGTTGATTTGATCTCTGGGTTGGTGACAGTAGCTCAACTGTAAATGCTGCACCAGTAATTTCCTCTTCCTTCTCCTCCTCTGTCCTTTCCTTTCCCTCAAGAGCTTTACTGAAAACCCCTGTGGAAATATCTGTGTGGCCTAAAGATTTGGGGGACACCGCTGCTGCAGAAGAATGCTCAGGACCAGGATAAACGGTGGTCACAGCACTATCAGAAAAGCCTTCTGTAAGCAGGGCCTTGCTGGTTTCTAAAGTTGTGAGCCCATCTGCAGTCTCGCTCTGGGATAACTCGGTGGCCACGGTGAACATTCCATCTGTGTATTCTTCCCCTTCTCCAGACCCCTCCAGAAATGGAAGCAAAGAACTCCCTGAGTGCTCTGCAGGGTGGCCAGGGGCAATTTCCACCCAACTCTCTGTAGCAGACCAGAGGCCATCCGGTTGTGGATTTCCTGTTAGGGTAACAGAACCTTCCTGTGCTATAGGATCCAGAGAACTTGAAACTATACTGCTCAGAGTATAGGTGACAACAGTACTGTTTTCTGCCTCCGTAGCCCTTGAAAACATCATCTTCTGAGATACTTGGTTGATGGTAGCCTCTCCTGAAGACTCTTCAGGAAACAGAGGTACAGGCTCAGGCTTGCCATGTACAAGCATTTCAAGTCCAGGGACTCTCTCTGTGATTGACTCTGTGTCCCCTGGCCTTTCCCCCCCACCAAATGGAGCTGTAGGGAGAATATCAGGCTCACCACTTGAAAAAGTTTCTGACATTTTGGGGTAGGTCTCAGGCTTCCATGTAATCTCCAGAAATTCAGCCGATTCCTTAGATTCATTAGGCTTCACAGTGTGAAGCAATTCTGTTTGTGGTATCACAAACTGATGGACATCACTTTCTGAGCTGTCTGAGAAATTCTGAGAAGGGGCCACACTTTCGTACTGGCCACGCCTAGCTTCTTCTGCCTCCAGGTCCTTGGGCACCGTGGTGACGAGGTGTTTGCCATTGATGTACTGCACAGATGGGGTGGTGGTCACATCAGTAGCATTTGCACAATCTTCATCCTCCCCTCCACTCTCCTCAATGTTGAACAGGTTTATTTCAATTATATCAGGGTAATTTCCATCAAGCAGGCTTTGCATGGGGTCTGTCTCTTCGCTACAAGGCTCATCTTCTTTAGACTCTGAATCTATTGGATGACCACTTACACTCAAATCACTCAATTGACCTGAAAAAAACAAAGAGTTTTCACAATGCTTAAATGAAAGGTTTGGCAGAGTATGACAGAAGAAATCGACAGCAAGGCTGATCACATTTGCACACACAAAAGAAGACTGGAAGCTTCCCACGTTAAGTGGTCACGCTACACATCATTCTGTCCTCCAGGTCTGTTGCCTTATATTAACAACAAAGAAAACAAGTCCCATTTGTGACTGTAGAAACAGGTCAGAAAAACTCTTCTGTGAGTTTCACAAAATAGCAACGTCCTTAACATGAAGCATATACACACTGTAATCCTGAAAGACAGCAACGTAAAAATAAAAATTAAGACCATTTGTAGACCGCCTACAAAAAGTAATCAATCGTCAGCCTGTGTTTGGGGAAAATGCTTAGATAGTCTGTACCCAGCCAGGACGTGAGACGAGTATCCTTCAGGATCCTTCAAAAGCTGACTGATAGAAGCTATTTTCGGAAGAGGGAAAGAGCTATTCATAGCCTATTCCGAATGCAGTGACAAACCCTGCCCCCAGAACAAGAGACAAGAGCTCTGCCACATCCTGTCCGTCTGCAGGAACAGGAAGTCCCTGTGGGCACGGCTCGCTGAGAAGACCAGGAAGGAAATCAGAGCCTTCCTTATCTTTTCACCTTTAGCCTTTCTGGGATGTGGCCAAGACGTGGTCACTTTTCCTTGTCGTTAGGAACATTTTCTCCAAAGAAAGTTCAGGAGTCCCATCTAAATAGTGCATTTCAATTACACCTGTCACCAGACCATCCCCTGGATTGTATAAATTCAAATGACACCCACCATCCAGGAACCTCTGAAGATTTTTCTGTCACCAGAAATGTACCAGCCAAGCTCTCTGCCTCAGGCACTAGGAAGAAATGTTAAGGCCTCTCCCTTGTGCTGCCATGACCGCTGTTCCTCTTCACCAAGCCTACCTGGCAAGCAACCTGGATCCCCTGCACCATGAAGAAGACGCCAAGCCACACAATGATGTCACATCCCACAAAAGAGCTGGACCACAGAGCCTGAGCTCACAGCACACGCGCTCAGGCTGAACCAGAGGCATGTCCAGGAGGAGCAGCTAGCACCGAAAGGACCTGCCCTCCACACCATCTGGACGAAGGGGAGAAAATACCTGTTTCCTCCTGGGCTTCCTCAGCTGCAAGACTCCACCTGCCTTCACCTGTGGAGGGACTGATATCAGCACCGTACAGACAAACACAGAAGAGAACTCTTCTTGGGATCCAGTGGACCTTCGCCAAACCGTTTCCCTGAAGCACGGCTTGTGCAGAGCTGGCTTACCCTTACCCTACCTCTATGTCCTTCCTATGTAATTTCCACTCATTGCAATGTATTTCCTGTATCTCCAGGTGTATTTCCTGTATCTTTAAGTGGGGTAGCCACTTAGACATTCAAGAATGCAACTACGCAAGCTAAGGTATATAGAACTTGAATGAATGAGAAAATAGTTCTGTCATAAAGAGAAATGAGATCAATGACTATGCTCTGCAGAAGTGCACAACAGAAGCCCAAAACAAATGCACGTTATTTCTGACACAAACATCTATAATTGTCAAGGTCGAGAATATACTCTGCCCTTTTAAAAAGGGCAACTAGAAACAATCAGTTTGATCAAGACTGAGCCACAAAAATTGTCATACTGACCTTAGAATGGCCACCGTGTATATTTTAAAGAGGAGCCATAGTTATTGGCTCTGTGACAGAGACTTGTGTGAAGCACTGTAGTGAGGTCCAGACCTTGAGCTGAATCCTTCAGTCTGGGGTGTGCAGACGCCCTCTGCACGCTTCCTCACCTGACTGTCATAGGCCAATCTTGGAAATCCTTACACATGGTACATTTTGTGTTAACATCTGTTCCTCTAAGTAAGACCCTGACCAATACAGAATATGATAGTGGGAGTGGCTCTAGAGAAAACTGCCTGCCTCAGCCTGCTCAGCCTCATCTTACATGAAACCCTGGCCCATGGGATCATTAGGCACAAGGGAAACAAGAGCTCCTGGTGCAGAACTGTCCCATAGGCTTGCTAAGCTCACACCCAGGTGGGATCCACTCCACAGTGCCCTTCATGCACCTGCAGAAAGAATCCCTAAGATCCACGTGGAGCAGCATTCCGGACCTTTCAATAGGTGTGGAGTCAAAAGCGGATAAGTAGCCAAGCCTCTCTGCCAAACAAAGTGATCAATAAGGGAGTGCCGCTCAATACTATAAGCATGCAGAGTCCTGGGCCAACAGAAGTGAGAGACCCACTGTTACCATGGATTCGGGCAGGCTTCTAAGCAGGTGCCTTAGTTTAAAAACCAAAACTGATAGAGCCATGTCCCAGCATTGTCTTAGGGAGTAATTATAGGTGGAATGGTTTTGAAGGAGCTTTAAGAGCGTACGGTAGAGAGGCCAGCGAGGTAGAGAGGCTCAGTGGTCTAAAGTGCCTGCTTAGGCAAGCTTAGTCAACAGCAGGGACCACGATTCAATCCCCAGCACCATATGCTATGCTAGCTGAGCCAGCCATAACAGAAACAAAGAGAGAGAGAGAGAGAGAGAGAGAGAAGAAGGAAAGAAGAAAGAAAGAAAGAAAGAAAGAAAGAAAGAAAGAAAGAAAGAAAGAAAGAAAGAAAGAAAGAAAAAACTTTTAAGAAGAAAGTAGAGTAGAGAGAGGCAGACAGGGAAGGAAGATATGCAGATACGATTAAGTTAGGCCTACAGGTCAAATGTTAGCATAGCAAAGAAACTAATGGACAGCCACCATGCTGCATGGAATGTATTCTTTTCTTTTCACTGCTCTGGCGACAGCAACTCCCACTAAGTCTACTTGGATCTACTCATTGCAGACCCTGGCATTCCTTTTAAGTTCTCTGATTTGAGTTTCAATGAACTGAAGTAGAACACTCCACCTGGGCAAAGAACTCTAAGAGTTCCCGGTGCTCATACACCTTTTCAGCATTTTGGAATGCCATTTCACCAAAAATTCAAGCGCAACATGTCCTACCTGTAAGCCAAAGTAAGTGTCACAGTACTTGAGCCACAGCCCTACAGACTTGCCAGCCTGCATGCCAATCTCAGTCCCAGCACTCCTCTGTCCCAGGTTTTGCCTGCAGAATTAAATGCAATTCAGCACCCACGGGTGTTATGCTAAACACATCTCTCTTCAGGAGCCAGCTACTTGCACAAAATTGGCTAAGCATCTCTGAGGTGCCAGATCCCTTGCTGCACAGGGCTTATTATTAGCTTTACAAAGACTCATGAATACCTTCTAACCGCATCTGTTGACACAAACATTCCTGCCAACGGTTACAGAACTGGTCTAACTAAACTTTTATCCTTATGCTGAGGGGAAACTTGCTGAGTGTACATATCACAAATACACCCATCATTAAATTTAGATTAGGGTCCCTTCCTCAGTTACCTCCTAGGCATTTGATCAGACTTGCCTTCAGAACAGCAAAGGCAGAAATATCTGACTCAGTTGAATGCTGCGTTTTACACGTACCCCGACCCTGGCATGCCCAGAGAACCATCGTCACACCACGAGAAGTAGCCACTGTAAAGGAAACCTCGCATAAGTAGCACACGCATTTGGTCAGTATTGTCCGCTATCCTTTCTAAGTCAGTGCTATTGCGTGTACTTGAGGGTTTCCATATTTTGTTATTGCAAGCCCATCAATGGTAAAATGGCAACTATAGAGAGGCTAATTACAGCATCATTTGGGTCATTTTTGCAACAAGAGCCACTGAAATTTACGTAAACAACACCACTTGCAAATACAACAGAAGTCTATCCCTTACGACTCACATGTTATGGTCCCATGTTGTACTAAACGCAACTGAAGCCAATAAGCAATGCAAAACGAGAGCTAAGGTTACCGATTTGCTTTCATTGTCACGCTGAGCAACGCCTACTCCCAGCGTGGCCTAGTGCCGTCTTGGGGGCAGGCATGGACTACCCAGCGGCTCACGGTTTTCTGCCAGGGTTCTCACGCGCCATTCCCCTTCCGTGCTACCGGGATGTCTGCGTCGCTTCCACACTGTCAGCCCTTCACGTCCTGGGGGAAGCGCTGCCGTGACGTCTCCTTGCTGTGAGCACAGGTTGTGAGATCCCTCCAGCCACATGGTCCGAGGCCCGGGCACTAATCCCTCGAGCTCACCATTCCTGCGGCTCTTCTTTGTTTATTCACCCTACAAAATTACCTCCTCATCCTCTTTCCTGTCACCACCCCCACCCACCACATGTATTATTAGAGGATCGCAACAGCTGTAATTACTGAAAACCACAGCAGCCTCTTTATGGAGCGCAGGGGCGCGGGCAGGGGGGGGTGGGTACCTGCTCCATTGTGTGTATGGGGGGCGCCTCCTTCCAAAACCACGATCTGCTTTATTTCACACCAACCGAGCAACCTGATACAGTTATTGACATTCCAAGCTCTCCGATGAACTGGTCCTTATAAAGGACTGTTCTATTTCAGAATTTTCCTCTAAGGATAATATAAATTTTATTTGGATTTCAGGAGTCAAGGCATAGAACTCTGCAGAGTGTGTGTATAATCTTTTCTGTGTTTACATGAATGTATTTTAACAGCTTGACTCCAGTACCCTGGTGCCATGGTTAATAGGTTTTTTAATGGCATTTCACACAAAGCTTTATTGCTAGCTGCCCTCAAGTATTTGTAAGTATTTGTAAGTACTCCACGGCAGAGTTCTGTAGACACAGCACAAGGCTTCCGGTCACACTGTTACAGACAGAACACATAACTACTAAAACTTCGCAGCGGCTAGCTAAAGTTCATGTTCTCTTTGGGGAATCACACGGTTTGAGCTAAAGAGCTTTTAATTAAATGTAAGTTATAATCTACTCTGTGAGATATATTAGGAATGCTTTTCTTTATTAAAATGGAGTTGATTCAAATGTATAACAAAAATATTTAGCTAATTCAAAAATGAGTAGATAGCCACAATGATATGCTTAAGAAATACTTGCAGATTTTTAAAGAAAGTTTGAAATTCTCTACGATATTCAAATTTCTAGACATATACCTATAGATCCAAGTGTTTTAATTTCATACATATCTTTTATGTTTTAATAAAAGTAAAATGCTAACAGGCACCCAAATAATGAAAAGCAACTGATTTTCACCAGACTGTCTTAAATATTTTGAATCCTCATTTTGAAATTAAAAAAAAAAAAAAAATTGACAGTACTAATCATGCTATAATACCCTCCCCACATCTTCTCAGACGTTTCTGCACCCTTAAGTACTGCCATGTCTGCAAGGAGTGTGACGTTGGTGTCATTATTCAAGCCTGCCAGAGAGCAAGCAGATTCAGGCGCAGATCGATAGATCTGTGTGACCTACTTCTCCCTACTAACTTGGACAGCAGCGGTTGCTTGCCCCAAGCCTTTTCTTGTGCAGGTAGGGGTTTAATTCTCAGTTCATCAATTTTACACCCCAGAAGGATGAGGTAGGCATAGAAACATCACGAGTGTGCACCTCAGGTTGGAGAGGAGGCTGCCACGCGAGCAAGGGGCAGGAAGCATCGCCTACCCAACTTCAGACAATCCTCAAATGCCGCTCTTTCAAATGGAAAGGACACGTGAGGCTGCTGCCCTCGAGGCCGCACACACTCGAGATGGTACCACCGTGGGGGCTTCTCAGTTAGGAGAAAGACCCAGACGATTTCACAAGGCTTCACAAGGCTGCCTAGAGCGTCCATTCAAAAAATTTGGTGCTTGGGGCCTGGCAGGATGTCTCAGTGGTCTAAAGCGCCTGCTTAGGAAAGCTTGGGCAGCTGCAGGGACCGCGGTTCGACCCCCGGTACCACATAAACAAACAAACAAACAAACAAACAAACAAACAAAAAATTTGGTGCTTCTGAGCAACCCTGACGAATGAGAAAAAAAGGTAACTGGAAAAAAAGCGGCCCAAGGTAGTTAGGCTTGTGTGCGTTCCTTACAGAGCCAAAAAGAAATGACAGCTCGATTTAAAAAATGATAATACTGGGGCTGTGCCTTTATTATATTTTTCATTTTTATTTTCTAATATTGCTAAATTGTTTGATAGATAGTAGATGATCAATGATAGACAGACAGACAGACAGACAACACAGGTTTTATCAAATACTCCAGTATGAGAAAATACTTGGGTCAGAATCAAGAACTCAGAAGTGGATAAAAGCTCCACTAAGTGAAAGAAAAGTCTCTCTGAGCAAAATCACGGAGCTCTTCCTTAGACCTCGAGATGATATATACTGAGTCAAACTTTACAAACGTCATTTTATTTTTAACTGTGTCCCTCTTTTATCTGAAAGTTAATGGCAGCTAGTATTCCCCCCTCCGTGCAGCCCCTAATCCCAAGGGTGGCATCAGGGGATATCATGGAGGGGTCGTAGCAGCTGCCGGCTGGCAGGCACAGCCTCAGCCCTCTGGAGTAAACTGAGTCATGAGGAAGAGGCATGGGCCCAACCTTCCCTCTGAGGCTGGTTCTGAAGCTGCATGGCACACATTCTTAATTTATCTCAAATTGGCTTCTAGGGTCCATCTACAGCAAGCAGTTCTCCTTTATTGTACACACTCCTGCTCACCAACTACCTGCTGCTGTCCCAGCTGAGTCATGAGTAGCACAACTTTCTGTCCCTCAGCCACATAATGGTTTGGTCCAATGACTTTATTTCAGTAAACTTCTAGAGGATATTGTGGAGGCGAGGGTGGTGAAACACAGCATTTTCATCTGCAGGTGGTGAGGTAGCTAGGCTCTCTATAAAGCTCAGGAATGTAAGCTTTCAGGAGTGAAAAGGATGCTTGTACAATATTCTGGTAGGTTCTCCAAGAATAAACATTATTGTTTTCTTTTCCTTCCTCATCTTAGAAAGCTAAAACCTTTACAAACAGCATATGGCTAAAGTAACCAAACTGTTTCTAAGGGACAAGAACCTCTGCTATAAAGTGAGAGAGAGAGAGAGAGAGAGAGAGAGAGAGAGAGAGACAGACAGACAGGCAGACAGGCAGGCAGGCAGGCAGGCAGACAGACAGACAGACACAGACACGCAGAGACAGAGGCACACACACAGAGACAGAGAAACAGAGACACAGAGACAGAGACACACATAGAGATAGAGACAGAGAAAGACAGAGATAGAGAGAGACAGAGACAAAGAGAGATGACAGAGAGAGAGAAAGGCAGAGACAGACAGAGATAGACAGAGAGATAGAGACAGAGACAGAGAGAGGATGCTAGGGTCCAGTGAACTCCATGCCTTCACTGCACGCTATTTACACACATGTGTCAGTCATGGCAAGCACAGTAACACAGGATCTCAAGGTCGTATTTCAAAGGCACAGACTCTGAAACACAACTGAACTTTTTCTTCTTCTCCTGAGATATTTTCTGCTTTAAAATCCCCTATTTAGCACTGGGGAGATAGCTGGGTCCAAGTGTCTGCCTGGCAATTGCAAGAACTGGGGGATCGGTCCCTGGTACCACATGTCTGCCAGCCTAGCACCATGGCAGCTACCGAGACCAAGAGTGGTGGCACACGCCTTTAATCTCAGGGCTGGGGAGCCTGAGACAGGAGGATCACTACGGGTCTCAGACACACAGTGAGACTCTGTACCACATGAATAAATCTAAACCAAAAGCAAAAACCACTCCAATTTAGATCTTGAATCACACATGGAGGAGTCTCTACTTTGCCCTGATCATTTTAACAAGTATTTACAAGGTTCAAAGGATCTCCAAAGGATCAAGTCATGCTGTTGAGAGACAGCTACACCCTCCTTCTTGCCAATAGCTGCCTCCCTCCATCCCGGGCATCCAGACAAGCACCAGCTCTTCCAGGAACACCACTGTGCAAGGCTACCCAAGCGGTCCTCAACCGGCCAAATGACGCCTGGCACCCAGGGCCATTCCCCACCACCTCGACTGCCTTGCACGCGTCTCAGTATGCGGTGACACAACGACAAGGCTGCAGAGCAGTTTTCAGCAAAGCGCACCCACCCTCATTCATTAGCCACCGGTTCCTGGAATTTTCTATCAATCAAGTTGTGTAACAACCAATGACTTCTGTACATGAAAAACTGACCTCCGTGGGGCGAAATACTGGAAAATGACTACACTGAGCAAATCAGACAGTATTCTCTTTAAAGCACAGTATTTCAGCTTTCCCTCCTTCTAAGAGAAGTCTTAGCCATGCCCCACCCCAAAACCAGCTGAACGCCTCCCCAATCTGTGCTCAATGAACAAGTGAGTGAGCTACGAAGCGCTGAGAGGGTTTCCCCCCATGTGAGGCTGGCCTCAGAGGAACAGGGACAGCACGGACAGCGCAGGCATCCTGCACAATACACAAAAGGGGCGCAGGCCCAGCGCCTGGGGACATCTATACAGAATTTGTGCCAAAACTTTTTTCTTTGAGAAAAATATTAAATCAGTAGTTCTACAAATCAGAAGTCCAATGTTCACACGTGAAAGAGGACAGACTGGCTAGGGAGATAGCTCAGCAGTCTAAGACTCTGTCTGGCAAGCACAAGAACCCAGGTTCAATCCCCAGTGCCACATGCTGAGCCGGCCCTGCACCGTGCCAGGCCTGAAGCCGGGTGTGGTGGTGCACACCTGTAATCCTAGTGCTGGGGAGCCTGAGACAGCAGGACCACTATGAGTCTGAGCTGCGCAGCAAGACCCCGTATACAATAAAGAAAGGGAGAGGACAGAAAGCTAATGAATTCTGCTCTTGGAGCCCACTCGGTCAGTGCTTCAATTAACTGAGAGCAGCAGGGCTGGGGACTGATAGCGTTCACAAAACCAAGCACTGCTCCCGATCCAGTTCCCAGGCTGCCTTCTCTAAAAGCCATCGTGAGCTGCAGAGGACTCAGACCTGGTGGGCTTGTTCAGCCCGTCGGGTGCCCAAGTGCGCTTAATGGGGCTCCTTGGACACAAAATCATCTTCAGTTTTAAAATAACTCAACTTTCACTTACAAACTTCAAAGCAATTCATGCTCTCCGATGTTGGAAAGTGAGGAAAGACTACACCTGTATTTAGCCAACAGGCTGAAGGGAGAAAGAAAAGTGCCAGAGGCCGAGAGGTGGGGAATTTCTACTCAGTGGGCCGTCCCTGGGTGCCAGTGCTGGGCTCAGAGCTTCAGCCACAAAGGCGGGCGACCAACGCAGGGCAGAGGCAACAGGATGGAAAACTTTCAGACAGGCAACTGCCCCCAACTTGTGGTTGGTGTAGTGTTATGCACTGTAGTGTTATCACAGCTGCAACTGCAAAGCTTTAATGTTTCACTGAAAACCAAACTGATCATAAACAACAGTGTTGTCAAGGAAAGCAAGGCCCCTTCTGCAACACCAGTGCTCTTCTAGGTAGCATATGAAGTGAACTGACACCTCGCCATACTGATTCAGGATATTACGGTGCAGGTTTTAAAAATCCATTTCCAGTGTACTTAGTGCTCTAGAATTATTTAACTAACTGCAGAATAACGAAAAGATGCAGTTTGTATATATGTACAGGTATGTATATGTATGTGTGTATGAATGAACACATATGTTTTCTTTGTTTACCTAGCATCTATGATTTGAAGAAAGTTAGGTAGTCAGAACTAAAAGATATCCTATATAGGAACAGTCCTTATATTATCTTCTAATAAAAAATTCTAATGAAGAAAATTAAAACTTCCCACATTCACATTGCAGAAGGGCAAAGGATCTGTGGTGCCTCACTTGGCCCACGGCTCTATGACCCCAATGACACAATGTGATCTTCAATTAAGATGTCATAACCTTCTAGATCAGCTTTAGCAGTACACAGGCACTGTCTTACAAGTAGCTTTCACGCCATGCTATATTGGAATTGCATAAGCCTGAACTGCAGCACCACATGGGAATATATTTGGAAGAGCTAACCATACTGAACCTAGAAATCACCACCTCTATCAAACCCTGCAGTCACTGCAGTTCGGGGAAGCACAGGAGTGTTTCCTTCCAGAGAACTAGCTAAGCCTCAATCTCCGCTCTCCATGAGCAGGTTTCTGGGGCCCTAGGTAGAGGAACAGCTGATTACCTGGGGTTTCTCTGCCCCAAGAGTAAGCCTAGGTTGAGAAGCAGTAGGCGTGTAAGGGGTTTTCAATGATTTGGGTTTTTTCTACCTTTTCAGAAAGGACTGGTCAATGTTTCTGCTGCTGCTTTTCCTCTTCCTCCTCCTTTTTTTGCTACTTCTTTCTTCATTTCACCTCTTTCTTTGAAATATACTTTAACTTTCAAATACACTTTAGTCTTCTACCTTTACGAACTCCTTCTGATGACCTCATCTCTTACAATTTGCTACTCCACATTACCTAGTGGGTAATTACAGGTATTGGTGCCACAATTAAACTTAATTATGTTAATATTGTGTCCCTAGTATGTATTTAAAGCCTTGGGAGCCAAGACTCTGGTTTAAGATTCTTTGGCCAACCCCTCCTTTAACCCCAGTCAAAGGACTGGGCATGCCAGAGCTTTACCAAAGGTGATTTTTTTCTTTTCATCTCTTTCTTTTCTTTTCTGGTGTGTGTGTGTGTGTGTGTGTGTGTGTGTGTGTGCGTGTGTGTGTGTGTGTGTGTGCACAAGTGGTATAAGGTAAGTACACTATCACCACTATCACTGAACTATATCCTCAGGTTTCTTTATATCTATTTCCTGAGTTAGACCTTATTAAATTCCCAAGGCTGGCCTCGAACTTGCCACCCTCCTGCCTTGCCTGCAAAGTAGGCACTGTAGATCTTTGTCAGTGTCAGCCATCTAGATGAACTATGGCCACTGCTTGACCAATTATCTCTATGTGAAAGCCTGGGGGAATGTTTTCTCTCTAGGTGACTTGCCTTGGGCACACCATGCATTATCAATCACTTTCCTAACAAAAGATCTACAAACTGCTCTACATGGTTTCAGGGTAAATCCTGAGGGGCCTGACTGACCTTGTCAGATACAAAGTTACATTTTTTTGTTATATAGGTCTTGCTTTATCTTGGTCTTAACTATCCAGCAGAAAAGCATAACCACAAGATATAAAAAGTAAAGCCATCTTAATATGCTGAGCTGTAAAAGGCTGAAGTCAACAACTTCTGACATTGCCAGTTCTGCTGATAACCCACTGCTTTTATGGACTCTTGGGATTGTATTGGGTTATTTTGCTGAATTCATGCACCTACAATATTTGAATGGCAATGGAACACTAATCTCTGACAAAACAAAAAAGGGGGGATATAAATGAAGGACCATTTTGTAGTGAAAGAATAGGAGAAGAAAGATTTGTACTAATAGTGTTTAGACGAGGTATCATGTCTGCACCTTACACTCTGAATAACTACTATGGAGCCCATAGGTAATGCATTAATTATTATAACAGTCCTACTAACTGTTGCGAAACTGTCAAGCTGCTATTTCTTTCTCACTAAAATTAACAATAAAAAACAAAGTAGGGATGGGGACTGTTCCTTGCTACCAGCAGCTGCCCTCTGATTTACTGTTGCTTGCCAGAAGACGCTACATACATCTCTCAAGGTAGCTAGCTGCCTTGGATATCTGCCTTTGACAATGCCTCTGCCTCCTTGATAATGCTAAGTTGTACAGGCAGATGTCAACTTCAGAAGATACTGGTTTATTTTAGGAAGACGAAAAGAAGGTTTCCTTTGGCTATGTGTGCAAAACTTATTTTGTTATTAAACTTCAACTTGTGAAGCAAAACATTTCGGTTCTTTAAATTTTTTCTTCAAGATCAGTTGTCTCATAAAACTATCCACAGAAGCCAGGCGTGGTGGCGCACGCCTGTAATCCCAGCACTCGGGAGGCTGAGGCAGGAGGATTGGT